>CAAE01011863.1:57113-83950 GCA_000180735.1 Tetraodon nigroviridis
AATCTAAATCCAGTACACGCAGTTTTAAAAACCTCTAGGCTAATGAAGCCTATTTGCAGTATGAACATCTGTAGGCATACGTAGGCAAACATTCATCTCACACAGCAGCTTGTTTTTTCACCAGAACAAGAACTATGATAATACAACATCAGTATTGTCCTCCAAAGGCCTGGGCAGCATAGGAATCACTTGTATTTCCTTTTTATTTATTTTAATTTCTGAGATATCACAGTTTTACCCCAATCAAGGCTTTTTTTTTCTGTCTCTTTTCAAAACTTTTCCATTTCCGTGTAATACCCCCCCGCTCCTCGATGCGCTTACACTAGGCCCAGTTGTTCCATAGCATGCTAATATATGAATACCTACTTAAGTCTACTTGAGCACTGCCTTTGCCCCTTACATTTGCACGTAGATACGGGTCTGTTGTATATCTCTCTCCTTTACTTGTCTTTCACCCTACCCTATCTTCCCATGCCCCTCTGTTAACAAGCAAACCGGCAGAGGAGTGCCGCCATCTGAGCCTGGTCAAGGTCAGGGAGTTGCGCTGTGCCTTTGCAGCTCTAGAAAATAATAATAAAAAAAGTGTGGAATGCTATGCTGCAGTTATGACAGAGAAGTTCAAGGTGCAAGTGGAAGTGCACCAAGGATCAGCTCTGAGCCCTTTCTTGTTTACTACATGGTGGACAGGCTGTTAGGTGGTGCTAGACAGGACTCTTCTGTCTAAGTGGAGAGTTTCAGGTACTTGTGGTCGAGAGTGTGAAGAGACAGCAAGATTTTTGAAGCGGGTGTAGAAAACTGTTTGGCGAGATGTGATTTCAGAGTACGTTCAAGACTAGAAGCAAAGGTCTACAAAAGGATGGTGAGACTTATCATGGAGTTTGGAACAGGTATGCCAAACTGCAATAACAAGTGTTAAACTTGTGCTCACAGCACAACCCTGAACACTTCTAAAATGAGTTTGGCAGATCAGATAACACATTCTTCTTGTGCTTTTACACATGGACATCATTCCTCCACCTCAAAGGGTGCGCTTACATTGCAGTCTGGATTTTTTTTTTTTACTATCTTGAGAACTCAACAAACCAAAAAGTCACTTAAATGTGAGAGTTGTTTTATTTTTAAAGGAGCCACGAATAAAAAAAAAAATGCTTATGCATCCTGACCAGATGTGATATTGTTATATGTTTAACATAAGAGACATCTCTGGTGTACTGTAATACAAATAATAAACCTAAAACCTCCTTGCAGGGTCTAGTAGGGCTCTAATTATTTTGTATATACTAAGGTGATTTAATGCTATAAAAAACTACAGGAGAGGTTTTCAAAAGTAATTAAAAAAAGTATAGCCCCCCCAAACACACAAACATAAAAAGAGAGCAATTTAGAAATTTTATTGAGAGGTTGTCATGGTGATGTGGCTGTACACCGGGGTCACTGGAAGGACAGGACAATGTGCTGAGCATCATTTAGCAGTAACATTTACAGAACTAGCGGTCAGAAGCACCAATCAGTTACACCCAAAGCCTTTTTTGGAAGAACCGAAGGAAATGCTTTTGGATCTGTGGTCGCCGGGTGGATAAATGCCCTCTCCTCCATCCCCGCCTGCCGGCCCAGGTCCTCCTGGTGCCACTACCGCGAGGCAGGTTTGGGAAGAAGCTCGGTTTCTATCGGACCTCTGCTGGAGCAGAGAAGCGGAGCATCAGAGATGAGCGTCTGCTAACCTGGTCACACCACTAAACCAGTTCTCCCCTCTGGCGTATCCTTTCAAACGTGGTCAGTGATAAAGCGAGAGTTTACTCTGGTTAAACGGCCCTTTTATTTGGGGTTCTTCCAATGGCTTACGATAAATTAACCCAACTGGTGTGACGTCTTAGGGAGCCTGTTCCATCACTTTTTGGACAGTATCTGAACACAAACCCTGCTAGCCAAAATCGCTCTAGGAATTCTGCACCCTTGGTGGGAAGGAGAATGTTTATCCTCATCCCAGCCCTCCATTTCTAACTCTCATAAATATTTCCAGTTTATTACTTCGTCCTTCCAACATTTGAAAAGAATTCCGCTGAATCGCTTTATGGTAGAAAACAGTTAGTCGAGGGAACCACACGGGCGTCGTGAATGTACCAGTTTTTTAGAAATCACATCAAACGTCTGAAGGGGAAAATAAGGAGGCTGATTGCAAACGCTACGAGTTAAATAGGAATTTGCCGCTGAATTGAATTTGCAGCCCTTCTATAAGCTTGGTTAAGGCTGCTCGGTTTAGTGTCACCAGTCCACTAGCAATCCTTGGAGGTCCTCGTCAGGTCTTCATCCTCTTGCCCCTCTCCCTCCTCCTCTACCTCCTCCTCTCCCTCCTCCTCTACCTCCTCCTCCTCCTCCTCTTCTTCCACGTAGTCTTGCTCCTCTTTCTCCCGCAGGTCTTCTCCAATCATATCCAACCATGCGTCCTGCCTGTTTGGCACCTCTTCCTCATGACGAAGGCCCATTTCCTGAAGCTGCAGGCGCCGCTCTTCCACCAGCAGGAGGCGCTCTCTGATACCCTCCGCAGCTGCCGCTGCTTCAGTGGGACTCCCAAAGAACTGCTCACTCCTGAAACCAAATCAAAGGTTTTATTCCGTGTATCTGACTATATGTATTTATCACACGCTGAGAAATTGGGCCTTGTCCACAAACCTGTCACATGTGTAAGCAGATATGATAAATGTTTAATACTACTGAGACTTGTTGGGTCACAAATGTAAAAAGCCCTTCTCCACTGTATTATCTGGCCTTGCCATGGGGCAAATATATAAAGAATGAAGGTGTTCTTTTCAAGGGTTCCTAGAGACTCGGAGTGTGTATTGTACACACCCATCAGGGAAGATAACGGGCATGGTCAATCTGTCCAGCAGCGTTTTGCCTGAAGAGTCAACATCATCCAGGGCCTCCACATCTGCACATTCCTGTTCGAACACCTGAAAAAGCAATAAACCTGCAGCAGAGGCAAACAGAAGGAGGATGGAAACATGGCACAGGGGCGTCTGCTCACATGCTCGGCAGCAGTGTGGAACTCCAGAGCGAGCTCCAGCCGCTGCTGCCTCTCCTCAGAGCTGACGGTAAACTGCTTCCAGACCCGGTTGAGGCGAGGCAGCGTGTCTCCAGATGAGCGCGTTGTACAGCGCAGAGACTGGCACAGGACCACCGTTGCCTGCAGCAGCTGACGGCCGTAATCATAGGTGCTCTGAAGACACAGAGAGGTAATTCGTTACTGCGAGAGGAAGATTATCCCTCACCCACCGTAGTTCTTTCAGCAGCTGGGAAAACGTGCTCCTAAATTGTTCTATTGACTGACAACAAATATCAGTCTATAGAGATGAGCAGATCTGGCCTTTCAAGCTTTGTTTCCTTAGTTTTAAATCTTTGGTGCCACAACAGTGGCTTGGAGGATGAGTTCTATGCGCCCACAGCGACACCTGGTGGCGGAGCGGAGCACCGACGCAGCTCCGATCTTTCCAGCCCACAGGGGACGCGGTTGCCTGGCAACCCACAAACACCTGCACACGCGCAGCAGCAGGTGGGATGCTAAGTCATCAGTGTGAGAATGTGCCAAGTGGGAGCATTTGAAAGTATATTCAGATACTGGTATAAAAGCAGGGTAACATAGATGTGAGAAAGAGCTTTTTAAAATCACATTTCAATGCCTGGTTTCTAGAGGAAAAACTCTGGAAGGAGCAAAGCACACTAAATTAAATACACACAAGTGCAATGACGCCATCTAAATAGTAAAGTTAGTTAGAAAAGGTCTTCATAATTTTCCTTCACATAAACAGCAGATAGTGGTTCAGTTCCAAACCCAGTGATTTACACCTTCCTCAAGGTATAAATATACTACCGACACCGCTCCTGATACCGGCTTCTTTTTTAAAAATAACTCTTTTTTTTTCAGACTGCACATTCAAATCTACCTGAGCAACTTCCACAAACTTTCTGTGTTTGTCCAGCATGTTCCTGGTCTCCTGAGCGTCATCGCCCAGTCTGATGTGAGTCTTCAGCAGAGCGTCCAACAGCTCCCCAAGCCACTGTACTGCCTACACACACACACACACACACACACACACACACACACACACACACACACACACACACACACACACACACACACACACACACACAGATTAAACGAACTTCTTTTTCTCTGTGGCTCCTACGTCCTTGTGTTTTTTAGTACCTGTAGTGAATCTTCTTCACATTTGAACAACTGGACCATCTGCAGCATCTTCAGTCTCCTAACGTCCACCATGTCCTCACATCTGTAATCACACAGGCAGGCACGCACGCACACACACACACACACACACACACAGACTGTCAGATCTTCTCCCTGCAGCCTACAATGTTTGTTATATATTATACGAAATAAAATAACCACCTGATCACAACTCTTCTGTAAGTATGGCATAATAAATTAGCTAATTTCTAACTAATTAATGAGTTTTCAAACAATTTTGACTGTCAAAAGTTTGTCTAATTAGTTTTAAACTAGTCTTTTTAGATGCAGCCACACTGTGGAGTCGCTGACACTTCAGGAGAGGGAGGATTTTCTGTTCCTCTGGAAAAGGAAACATGGGTTTGAGGAGTCCCCGCGCAGAAGAGAAAATACCAAATTGGCATTTTTAGGTTTAAAGTTGAAAATATTTGTTCCTGTTACCTTTTCATTTTAGAAAATCTAAACGAGGTGAAGTTTTGGTCCCTCTGGACCAAAACTATTCTTATTTCGACAGTCTGCTCAAAGTCATCTGAATTTATTCCAGCTCATTTTTTCTGCGCTGCTCATCTTTTTCAGCTGTTTTCTCTGATATCAGGTTGCAGATATTTGCCTGGCTGGGAGTGTTTTGATGGCTCCGTCTGCATTTATGGAAAACGTACGATGGACAAAAACATGTAAATCAGGACAAAAACAAACTTGGTGAGTCTTTTTATCTATAAAATATGAAAATCTAATTGACGGCTGATTATAGAACAGAACTTTGGAAGTTTATCTTTGGAAATTCGATCGGGGACGTCCCAGAAATGGGTCAACATTCTGCTCCAGAGAATCTGCGGGAAGACTATTTTTTGATGGGAACTGTGTCAGTACGCGCGGAGCTGATTTCACCACAGGGGAACTTTCTGCACGTCAGTCACCTCTGCTTCCGCAGCTGCATCTCCTCCATGACGGCCTGGATCTGCTGAACGTTGTTCTGCTGTTCCTCGGCCGGACTGCCAGCTTCCTCCAGAGACCAGGACGGCTGGTTACACATCAGCTCCAGCACCAGCGCCCCTTTCTGCCGCAGAGAAGCCAGACCTGCCTCTGCATGGAGGACAAACGGGGCCACAAAACACAATTCATCTCTAAATACCAGATTTTCGGCAGCGACGGTCAAAGACCAGATTAGAACAGTGGCAAATTTAAGCTGCTGTACTGGTGGAAGCATATAGTTGTGGTAATGATATGGGAGAAGGTAAAAATACACCTTTCTGCACTCTAATCAAAGCAAACAAGAGTTAGTTAAACTGTATCCAAACTAGACAGGCAGAGATGTGATTAGCCTGGATGACAGACGAGAGCTCGCTAAGGTTTCCTCGCTAGCGTCTATAAATGTAAACGTTTCCAGCAAACACCAACAGAAGCAGCACACACCGACGCTCTGCAGCTTCTCCTCCAGCAGTTTAAGGTTTTGCTGGATCGACGCGCCGTCAGCCGGAGCCACGTCAGCACAGAGCATGCCCAGGAGCCCGTCCAACTGCTGGGACAGCTGGCGGGAGGCAGGAGAGGCCCCGTTATTGCAAAACAGCCGCATATGAATGTGTGTCGCTGCTCCAGCAACAACGAGCGTCTGGTCGGACGAGCGTGACGGGCAGCCTGAGCGTCTGACCTCCTGCGAGGTGCTGTGGAAGCCCTGCGCTGCCTGCAGGACGTTCTGCCGGCCCTCCAGCTGGGTGGCCTGTCGGTAGCAGACGTCGCTCAGCTGCTGCTGCAGGGCCTTCAGCTCTGCCACATCCTCCTCCTCGCCCACATTCAGCAAGGTGGCAATTTGCTGGTTCAACTCCACGTAGACGGCGAACCACTCCTGTCCACACAAAACAGGCAGCGTGAAGAAAAGAGCGTTTTTGGAGTCCAGAAACTCCAGAATCAAACTCTGCGCATTTTGGTTTTAAACGATTCATTAATATTTTAGCAAAGCTGTCATCATTGTGTGTGGGTGGGTGTGTGTGTGTGTGTGTTCCCTTACACTGTGTTGGCTCTCGATTTCCTCATGTTTCTGCTGCAGAGCCTGAGCCGCCCGCATGGAGTCTCCGATCTCCTGCTGGGTCTTCAGCAGTTCTGAACCTGGTCCCTGAAGCCACGTGACCACCTGGGACAGAGCGGAGGAAGACCGAGATCCAGATCCGAGATCAGAACCAGCCAGAGCTCCGCCAGAAGCACCTGGCTGGTTCTGAGGCTGCGCTGACTGAAGGATTTCTAGCCTCCTCCAGCAGGTTTAAGCATGTGCCCCATTTTCTCTGAACCGTATCTATTTTTAAATATATCCCCCAGTTTTATATATTTCAAACCCCGTTTTCCTCTTAGCGTAATTAAAGCAGGAATATTAGTAATTTCAGAATCCCACAAACACGTTTGCTCTCCTGAGACACCGTCACCGTCACGCGATCCCAAATCTGAGATTACTCACAACAACTGGCTGGATTTGTGCTGAATTAGGTCAGTTACTGTACTTATCAGGTCAATGAAGATGGAGGAGCCGACACGCCCCCCCCACACACACACACACACACACACACACATACATTGATCCTGAAATAGGCCATCCTTCATATTAAATCCTTCGGTCTAGTTGCCATAGAAACCCTAGTTTTCCGAGAGAAGAGCCCCGTCGGCCCAGCCTGCAGCCACAGGAACCACAGACCCGGTTCTTCTTTTGACCCCTGACCCGGGGTCAGGGGTCAAAAGAAAAGGTCAGGAAGAATAATCTAACTAAGAGTAGTGAACACTCTTCCAGTCCAGTTTTAACCTCAAAAATATGATGACTTTATGTCTTTTCGGTGTAATTAGTATAAACACGTCAGAGCATCTGACGCGTTTCCATGCTCTCAGCGCCGCGTCTACGCCAAGCCTGCAGCGACGGGAGGCCAGGCGTCAGCGGCGAGGTCAGGCGGGGGACCAGGACCGACCTGCATGACTTTGGCGTGGATTTCGTCCAGCTGCGTGCGCTTGTTGCGCTGCCTGCACAGCTCCTGGTAGCGGGTGTACTGTTCCCTGAGTGAGTCCAGCAGCTTTATCACCTGAGGCTGAGCCAGCAGCTCCTCCTCCATGGGGCACCAGGCTGGACCTGAAGGCCGGAGGCAGACAGACACGTCTCTGAGGCTTCCCTTCGCGTCTTCACTCCCACTAGTCTCTCAGAACGTTAACAGACACTAATAATAGAAGCGGATCCATGATGGATGATGGCTAACTTAGCTTTATGCTGGATGGGAAACGTACGTGGACATTCTGTCTCCTCACCTGCCTGTCCCTGTCCCTGTCCCCCTCCTCCTCCTCCTCCGCCTCCTCCTCCTCCTCCACCCTCGGAGCCATTAAAGCGACGCTGCTGCAGCTCCGACAGCAGCTCGTGACCTGCAGAGGAGAGCAGGAAATGCCAGGTGTTTAGGAAAATCTCCTCTTCTCATGCACGAATATCATCAAACCAAAACAGTGACTCTTATTTTAACACAGTGGCAGAACTGAACGCTTTACTCTGTAATAAACACATCAGAATGGTTAAATTGAATGTCCATCAGGTCCAATCAACCCTTTTGTTACTCTTGCTCAGAGGGGTAATCAGGGGTGTGCTGGCTGGCGTCGGGGGCTCCTAAAGTCAAGTCTTTCCTTGTGTTCTGCTTGTTGAGCTTCTGGGGCTGAATGTTAATCGGTGGCGGACAGGGGGCACATTGAGGGCCCCGCCGGGGGCCCGTCTGGGGTGTGACCGTATTTACCAGTCTGAAGAACAGCCTCGGGGTCGAAGGACGGCAGGAGAACAGAGTCAGCTGACCTGCAGAGGACAGGCGCAAGAGGGGACTTTCATCCGTCACACACAGGCACTAGGGTGTTTTTCGGGTGAAATGAACCTGCCGTGAACCTACTTGTCCTTGTTTGAGGTGCTCTTGTCGCTTTCGTTAATAACCGACAGCTCGTCCAACAGAGAGGTCGACTCTTTGGTGAACTTCTCAAAAACCTGTTGAGATGTGAAAATGAAATCGCGCCGCCTTGTTCCCTGACGCCGTTACCGCGGCAACGGGCGCTCAGAACATTTCGACTGAGTGTCAAACAAACGCGGCAGCGACCAGTCGCTTGTTGAGCCAGTCGCCGTGGTCGTAGTCCAGACTCCCCCCGAAGTCGTCCGTCAGCTGGCTGGGCTCGATGTAACGCGTCACTCTATTGGCCGAAACCAAGATCACCTGACCAGAAACAGAGAGAACAAAGAACAATTTGGAGTGGATCGGGAGAGGAAGCTGGTTTGGAGGGGAATCATTCGGCGCTGTGGCTCCCGCCGCGGTCATGTGACACGCGCCACAAGCGCCACAACGCATCACGAGGCCTGTGTGAAAGGCCTGAGCTCCGGCAGCACCAGCGTCGCCGTCCGTTCCCAACCCAAGAGCCCCGGGGTGTGTCGGCAGCTGCCGGCCGTCTCCTCTCACAGCAACTGGATTCGCCTCCAGCGCTGTGTGTGTGTGTGTGTGTGTGTGTGTGTGTGTGTGTGTGTGTGTGTGTGTGTGTGTGGGGGTTTTCACATGTTTGTCATTCATTAGAGCAGCTGTGAAGGGACAGCAGAGCAGATGTCGGCCACCTCCGTGAGCGCGGGAGCCGCTCGTTCCTCTAAGACGAGGCTGTTTTGTGGAGCGGTGGGATCTCCCGCCGAGCCACCGAAACTCCTCCTCTCGTAATATTAAACTACCTCGACACACAAGCAGGTTTCCCTGGAGGCAGCGGCTCACCTCGAATCCCAGCCGGTCTTTCTCCTTCCAGAAGCAGAAGTGCGTGACCTTCTTATCCCAGAACTCATCGGGCTTCACCACACACACCAGCGACACCTCGGCCGGGATCACGTTCTGAAAGAGCGTCGGCAGCGTCAGAGGGAGCCTCCTCGCCGCGGCGGCAACGTTCCCAAACCCGGAATTGCTCCCATCTGGACCTGGCGCGGCGCTGTTAGGAGTCTTTAAATATTTATACCTGCAACAATGAGCACCACGGTCTTCACCGTGTTCCACTGAGACCTCCGCCCATCCACAATGACGGTGAAACCCCGGGCCTTGCACTTCTCACTGCCGGACAGAGCGGCTGGATTAGGATTTAAAGGAGGGGCGTTCCTAACGGCGGTTCCTACCTCGGCACGGCGACAAACCTGGGAATGCTGAGCAGGTAGTCCAGAGTGGTGCTGAGCTCCTCCATGCTGGTCTGGTCCGAGCTGAGAGGGATGGTCAGGATGAGGCCGCTGCGTCGGTCCTTCCCCCCTGGGGAGACGCGCCGTTAGAGGGGGGAGAGCAGGGAAGACCAGGCGGCTCATCGGGGCTCCTACCTGACAGGAAGGCCAGTTTCTTCCTGAGGATGGGGAGGATGATGGTCGCTTCCATGCTGACGATCGACATCTGCTGGCAGGGACAGACAGACAGACCAGAATCCCTCTTTAACACAAGCCCGTCAATCACGACAACAAACAACCAAACAGGAAAACACAGCTTTACAAACCGACGCGGGAAGTTTCTTAGTTTATTTTTCTTTTCCCGTAAATCTTTTCTCGTATTTATTACTGTACTGCGGCTGGAACAGGTCAGTTTTCCCGTTGTGGGATAAATAAACATCACTTCTTTCTCTGTTCTCTGAGACTCGTGTTTTCACTGCTCCAGCAGATTTATTATTAATCCGGCCCGTCGGAATCAAGGCCAGAAAGCTGCTCCATCACGTTCCTACGGCAGCCCAGAACACTCAAAAAGGTCGGAAAACAACTTCTTTACTTTTTTTTTTTAGCATTTGTAAAAATGGCTTGTCAACTAAAGCCAGCAGTATAAAAACACACTTTCTAAAACTCCAGAGCTATTTTCTGGAGCTCAGATTTCCTACAGTTCTTGCTACCTAAATCCTGCCCTCGTCCTAATGATGTTCCACACCTGGATCGATAACACTCAGAACCCAGACACACACACACACACACACACACAGACTCAGAGTCCAGATCCTAATCCAGGATCGGATCAATCTTCCATCAGGTCCTGACATTCCGAGCACATCTTTCCTCAGATGCACTTTCTCAGGGCAGGTCTGGATCGCAGGCATCAGGCTGTTATTTGCCGTCTGTTTCCAGGCTGTGAGACAGCAGCCAGGCAGCTCCGAGGCCTCCAGTCAGTCATGACACCGGTGGGATCAGATCTTCAGCGTGGACATGCTGTTGCAGTGCTGAGTCAGGGAGAGGTCCAGGTCTGGGAGCTCTGGGAGCTCTGGGAGCTCTGGGAGCTCTGGCAGGGCTGCACCGGCCCAGTTAGCGGTGACCCACTTTTTTCCTCCCCCTTTTTGGTGTTGCAGGGCTGGTCCACGCAAGCCAGTTTCCCCTCAGCTGCGTGCAGGATTCAGCTATGCATTCACCGCCGGATCCTGCAGCCTGCTTGCGGCCTGCCTGCGGACCGCAGGGAGGACGGCGCCGAGGCGGCTGCTCTGGGCTCGGCTCGGCTCGGCTCGGCTCGGCTCGGCCCGGGGCCACGCTGATCCGCAGCCTGCGGCGGCTGCGGCTCCGACCACCCGACCTCACTCATCACCAGTCAGCTCTAAATATCGATCGGGTGGATTTTCTCACCTTGGAGTCAAATCTTTCGCATTCTAACGTCCCGATTCCTCCCTGCCCGCGTCCTCCTCCTGCTTCCCGGCTCTTCTTTTTTGGGGAGGGGGGCCCTTCTTACCGTCCTCGTCCCTCCTCCTAATGGCTTTTCCCTTCAGTCTGATTATTGGGAGGTCTGATCAGAAGGATTCCCAGCAGAAATGGCCGGAGATCCGGGCCGGTCCTCACCTCGGCGGCTGAATCCAGCGAAGCTCCTCGCTGCTCCGCGCAGACGCAGTAAAGACCCGCAAAAAAACCCCGATCTACTTCCTGACGCGGATTTCAAAATAAAACGCAGGAAGATGATTGAGGAATCCCCCCGCGGCACACTAGTGGCACCAATATGATGGAGGAATGTGTGTGTAAAAAGTTTTCTGTAACTGTCGTTTGGAGGAGATCCAGAGGTCACTCAATTCAGAGTGAGAGGAAAAATAATAAAAAGGGATATTTTTTCTTGTTTGTGTTTGAAATTAGTTTAAAAGTGTCCTAACAAAATGCAGAATGTGACCTGAAAAAGTTCTAATGTGGACGTCAACCACAATAGTTACTACAGCCCAGCAGCTTCCCACACTTACCCACTTTTTCTTTCTGAGGTACTGTGTGGAACAGTGTTGATAATAATAATAATAAAAACACTAGTTTTTGTTATATAAGTTTAGTGTTATACCATGGCAAGAAATTGTGAAAAGGGGAAACTGTTTCTGTAATATCAGATACACATTAGGATTCAATCATTTTAATGAAAATACCTAAATTACACAAATGAACTGAGGAGAGGAAAGAGTTTAAATTGTTCAGCCTTATAAGCTGTGTTTGCATATTTTCCACCATCATTTAAAAACCCAGCTCCAACAGAGGACACAGCAGACTACTGAACGAGTGAAGCCATCACCGTTTCACATGAAGATAAACACTGCTCTTCTGAAATCCAAATAGTGAATGTTCATTTCATTAGCATCTTGAGTTAGATTGATTCAATCTGGACTTTAATCTCAGAAAGCAACTGTTTCCTAAAGTGGAGCAGGAGCGAAATTCCCCGTCGTCTCCGTCCCGTCTTGCCCCCTGAGAGCCTCTCTGACGCCAGGAGAAGCTTCCCGCAGAGCCGCAGCAACAGCCGACCTGCACGTTATTGCATGTGAAGACGTCATCAAAATGGAGGGGGGACACCAACAACAGCATCACTTTCACCACATTTACAGCTACGGTTGTGTGTTGACGCGCTCAAACACTGCATAGATAGACACACGCGTGGCATGTCCTCAGGCCTGGATGTCCATTATTGGAAGACTCGTGTTTCAAGTTGTTCAGGAGGAAGCGGGAAAAGTGTTTCTAACCACTGAAAATCCCATTTAAAGCCACTGTTGAGAATTTCTCCTCGTGTTTTACGCATCCATTCCTCAATGTCTTCTTCAGGCTGTGGTCCTAGCGTGCTGGGAGCGCGCTCTTTTGTCTTCTGTGTGGTTTTAACAATCACTTTTCTAATGAAGACTCTGTCTTCAGCCGTCCCAGCGAGACGCCGCTGAGGTCAGCCACAGTGCAGCCGTTGGAGACAAACCGTGGCTTTGTGACCCCGAGTCCCAAAGCCTTCAGAGGAGCCGCTGAGAAGCAACAGTACCACAGACAGGAGGACGCTGAGCCAACAGAAACTCCAGTTTGTACATTCAATTGTACATTTCCGAGTGTTTACAGATGTGCACATTCTAAAACAATAATTTGTACACTCACTTAAAGGTCCAGTGTGTAAGATTATCAATAGGCTAATATGCAAGGAGGCTTTTTTGTGTGTGTTTTTCTATATATTGATGCAAACCCCTCCAAAGAATCTGGAATGAATGGAAAAACAGGTCTAAATGGACACACACACACACACACACACACGCAAGAAAAAGCTACTTTAAGGTCCAGTGCAAATTTACAATGAAATTATTATTCACCTGCTACCAAATCTGTTAATTTGTTACCAAATTTTCCACAGTGAGGCTTTAAAAACATTCTTGGAACTTTCCTTTCGCATCATCAGCTTCGTCATCACTCGTCCCCGTGACTGTCCACTGAGGCATCATTCCTACACACACTAATCTAACCCATCTGAGCCCTAAATTCAGTGGGGCTCATTATACCATCACCAAAGACAATAAAATAATGTCTTTACAAAGTAGGCTCATGATCTAAAATGATAAAATATAATAATCAACCGGGGGAAGAACGTTGGTTGAAGAATTAGGTCCGAATAGTGCCCTCTGGAGGTCATTGTGTGTACTACACCCGGTTGAGGGGAAGTCTATTTTTTCATTTTAAAAAACAATTTCATTTCTCTTGAAAATATTTTAAAATAAAATCTTATACCCACAACAAAGAAAAATTTTAACAATTTGTTCATCCTTTAAGGTAAATCAAGTTAGCCACTGGAAAATGAGGATTTGATTTGTATTCAGTCGCTCTGACTGTGATCAAAAGTTCTGCTCAGGCTGAAACTAGGAGGCTGCCTGAGACTGAGAGCTCGCAACAGGAGGAGCTTTAGAGGAGGCCAGAGAAACGGCTGGCATCATTTATTCACGCCGATGGGCCTGATGAAGGCGGCCGTTATGTCAGCATTGACTTTTGTTGCCTCCGCTGAAGCAGAACTGCAGCATTTATTAAATTAAAGACTCTGCAGAGCTTCAGGACAACTTTATCCTTTTTTATCTAAATTACTACCTAAAACTGCTGAGTTTGTTTTTTCCTGCATTCTGCCAAATTTAACACTCTGGACCTTTAATGAGTCTGGTTAAAAACCTCAAGGTTTGTGATGCCTTGGGCCGTACACGCGGGAGAAAGGAGGTGTGGAAACGCCAGCGTCTACTTTCCAACAAGGTTCCCTCCTGCTTGGGGGGCCTGAAGCGCCTCCAGTAAACCTGCTTCCTGGTGTGTGTGGGGATCTGGGTGAGGATTTCAGCCTGTGTTCTGACTGGCTTCAGGTCTGTGGTCTGTTTAAAGGAATAAATAAATCCCCCGCCCCCTCTTAGTACAAACACCAACGAAGAAGAACAGATCAACGCACGGGTCAGGTTGAAGGGGTTGCGCGTTTGAATCCCTCGGACCTGACGGCGCACGCCCTCCCCTGGACTCACACTCTGATGTTGTCACTAGTACGGCGAGAAGAGAATGGACCCCTGGTTAGTTCTGATTGGCCCAGGAGCAGGACGCAGGAAGGAGGCTGCAAAGAGGGCCGAGGGGGCCGCGGGGCGCGGGTGGGGGGGGATGGCCGCGGCGAGGGCGGAGGAGGAGTTACCCAGCAGGGGGGCGGAGGAGGAGAGTGATGCTGGATGCACTGAGAGGGTGGAGGTCAGAGGGGATGGCGCCGGACTGAAGGGGGGGGAGATGAACGTTGGGGCGAGGGGGGGCTTGACCAGATCCTTCTGAGGAGACAAAGAGAGTGAAAACAGGGCGGATCAAATGCGGCTGTCAACGATTCTTTGCAGTCTGAGCCGACAGAGGGAGGTTTACCGCGATGGAGCCGCGCGGCTGCTTGTTGTACGGGCTGTATTTGGGCTTGCTGGGTTTTCCTGCCACTCTGTCCTTGTGCCTCCTGCTGGAGATGTGCTGCAAAGACAACAGCAGTCAGGCCACGGCGCTGTGCTGAGGCGGTCAGGTAAAACCCTGTGGACCCTGCGGTCAGTGCAAGTTCCCCCTCCATCCATGAGCGCTTCTTATTGTAGCTTGAACAGCTCAACCAGATTCAGAATTCATCCTCATCATCATGTGGGAGAAGGAAGTTGGGTCCATGGGTCATGTCTCACAGCTGATCACATCACATTTATTACATGTTAGCCCGAAAAATGAAAAAGACTGGTCAGCTCATAATTGAGGAGGACCTGGCAGGGAGCTGGTGTCTCCACCTGTTTCAGCTGGATCTCAGAGTTGACGTGGACGTCGCAGATTTGGCAGTGGAAGGTTTTGTTCTGCAGGCCGGAGCCCTTCGCCGTGGAGCTGCTGCCGTTCTTCAGCTTGGCTCCGGGTCGGGGGGAAGCCTTGAGGGGCGCGCGCTCCGCTTCGGGCTTCCAGCATGGTCTTGTGCTTGGAACCTGGGAAGAAAGCAGCCGTCTTGGGCGTGAGGAGGCAGAGAGATGTTCCTGTACTCATCGTGGCAAACCTGACTCACAAACGTCAACTTTCTAATTTTAATTAGAAATTAAAAGTAATTTTATTTAAAACACGTGATTTCCTCTTCTGTTTCCTCTTTACCTGCGTTGTGAGCCTCGAGCTGGGACAGAGAGTTGACAGCAACTTTACAGAGGGAGCAATAAAGCAGCTTCTTCGCCTTCTCCTCCTCCGACTCCGCGGACAGAGATGCATCCTGGGAGGAGACATGTGACAGAGGAGGAGGAGGAGGTGGAGGAGGAGCAGGAGGTAGGAGGCAGGCGCTGGGGGCAGGGAGAAGCAGAGGGGGGGCTGGATGGGGGAGGTTCACTGCCCGCTCTGCTGGACAAGGGGGACGGAGAGTAGAGGTGGGGGGCTAAGGCCTGGAGCTGGGAAGAATGGGCGGGACTGCCTGGGAGTTCTGCGGAGAGGAAGACGACAGAAGGTAGGAAGAAGAAGAAGGGGGGGGAATAAATCAAAGATGCCCGAGGTTTTATATAAAAAATGAAGGTAAGCTTTGAAAAACACTGGCAGCAGCCGGTGCAGTTTCAGGAGATCAGACCCACCTGTGTGCTGGCAGCTGCTGTCGGCGGCTGAGAGAGGAGGAGCAGCCGGACTGGAGCTGCTCCCACAGGGCTCCGCTGGGACCGGCAGCCTGGCCGTGGCCCTGGCCTCCTGGGACTTGATCTTCTTGGCATGACGACTGCCTTTGTAATGAGCTTCTGCCTGAGACTGACAGAGGAAGAAAAACCCCATCTAAGTTATCTACTGCGGCTTCTAAACACACACCGCTCATTTCCCAATGAGTTTGGGTCTCAGTAGCCACAATGAAGCCGACAACAGCCACAAGGTCTCACTACTAAACCAGGCTGACGTGGGTCAGGGAGGAGGAGGTTTTAACCCTGAGAGCACCACTCTCACTGGACACAAGTCACTCACATCGGAGTTGAACCGCAGCTGGCAGACGCTACACGAGATGATCTGTTTTCGTGTCGGCAAAAACGTGACACCAAAAGTGTGATTAATGACGGCTTTCTGCACCGGGTCCATCTGCAGGGGGTTCACAGAGGTCAGAGGTCATTCGTCTTTGTAGGACAGTGGTGACGTAGATCCAGTAGTAATAGTGATTGTATACTGCTGTACACACACACACACACACACACATTGTCGTACCATGTTGAAGTTTGAGAAGAGTCCGACTGTTGACATGGCCTCAACAGGGAAAGACAGGAAGGGTTTCATCATGACGGAACTGCTGGTGTTGAGGCCTGGTAACGCTCCACCCAGCGTGCTGCACCCTCCTCCTGCAAAAGACCGGAGGAGAAAAAGAGACCAAGGGTTTGGACCCAACGAAATACACTGTTTCCTCTTTGCTTGTTCATTTTAAAGCTCCCATGCAACATTTTCATTGACTCAACCGCCCCTGCTTCAACCGACTAAAACACTACAATGAAAACAAAAGTGTTGGTTTTGTATTTGACACAGATCTTCACTGCAGTCACACACTCTAAGTGAGGAATCAGAACTCGGTTAGTGGGGGGAAATTGAATATTTATACTGAAATGCATAAATACAGGTGTCAGTCACACACACACACACACACACACACTCACACACACACACACACACAGGAACCCTTCTGTGGTACAGTATGTTGAACCCAGGAAGGTGCTATAAATACTGTCCACCTGGATGTTCTGTCACATGGACACAGTCTCTAAACCAACAATACCAGTTGAATTTCAAACCAGTCACCACAGTGTTTGCTGACTGCTGGTGAATTTTCACACATCCTGTGTTACAGATTCCGGCCATCTGACAGTTGCTGAGTGGGTTACGTCCCCCCTCTGAGCAGGCATTGAGCTGTGTTGGGTGAGTGCTTCACTGTTGGTGCGTCTCACGTGCGCGATGTGCAGTTATCCAATGCTTATCCTGTTAACTTTGAACTGTTAGCTAAAGATAGCCGAGTTTACTTTTGATGGTCTCCTTAAAGTCTTTAAGTCAAGAACGGCATCCACATTTACTGCATGTCAGATGTAATGTAGGACCGCTAAATGTAATCATGTGCTTCCCGTGGAGCCAGTAAGAGCCTGGTTCTCCTTCCAAAGCTCTTAGACGACCGTGATCCACCCCGAGAGGCAACCGCAGAAAGACTGCAGCTCAAAGCGATGGAGCCGGGAAAACAGCGGCGATCCGACTGGGAGGAGACCTCATACTACCCTCACCGGCATCTTCTGCATTCCCGATCCTTGGAGAGCCAGACTGAAGCGAATCGCTGTTGGAGTGTGTGTGGTTTCGCTGACAGCAGCACTAGACTTCACACTGCATTAGTATTATTCACAGAAACACACACATTAGCATAACAACCCCTTCTGAGTGCGTCTAAGTAGGTCAATTTCAGATCCTTCCTCATCCCAAATAACACACACACACACACACACACACACACACACACGGTACTCTAAAATACGAAGGCAGACAGGAGCTTCAGAGTTATAACCAAGCACAACACAATGTATGTGTGTGTGTGTGTGTGTGTGTGTGTGTGTGTGTGTGATGAGTAGCAGTACGTGGGTAATTACTGCAGTCATGCTCTCCATAATGACTTGAATGTCAGACAAACAGACTGAAAGTAGTCAAAGATCCAACGGACCAATCGCTGCCTTCGTTTCAGTCGATCCAGATTTTCTTTTACAAGATCTCTGTGCAGACCAGAACACAGACTGGCTAATTCAGTTAGAGGAATTCCATAGGCATACTTCTACACACAGAAAAAGCAACTTAGACTAAACACTGGTCGTTCTGGTCGTGCTGCCAGTCGTAGTTGATGAGAAGTGAACCAAAGCGAATTCCTCCGGTGACCGAGTCTACAAATAAGGATTCCTTATCTGAGCTCAGCAAGATTCTCCCTTCAGCTGATTTAACGGGCTTTGGTGGGCAGATGAGCTGCCCTGAGGACCAGCCAGTCATCTGGACCGGCCTGACCCAGCTGCAGCAGAGCCCAGCTCAAGGTTCCGGTTCCGTTCATGAACTCTTGATTTGTAACAAACCCAGACCCAGATGCACCAAAGCGGGCTCACGCTACGGCTCACGCACAAGTCCCAAAGGCTAAATATGCAGCTCAAAACGCTAGGAAATGGAAGGCTGTCTTACCTCCACCCTGGAAACTACTCCACATAGCCGACGGGGAGGCAGCGGTCTCACCTCCTGCTCCTCCCCTCCATCATCTCCACCGACACCACAAGTAATGGAGAGACAAGCCCAAACGCACGAGAGGACCTCCAGCACCGCTCTGCTGGTCGGAGCGCGGAGGGAGAAGCACGCACGCACGCGCACGTGTGTGTGTGTGTGTGTGTGTGAAGACAGACAATGATGACTGGCACACAGCCACCAAGTTAGGTGGATGTTGTCACTCAGGCGACGATGCTGCGATGTGATGTGACGACAGACACCCTCCACCCCGGCGCCCCTGTCCCCACGTCTGTCCCTGTCTGTGCGTCTGTCTCACCGTCACCGTCACAAGTTGAGTGAGTGGGTGGTGACTGTGATAAAAACGATGGAACACACATAAACACTCCTCTCTGTGTTGAACGGTTGTCTGTGAACAACGTCGGCTGGTTGGAGGGAGGCTCTCAGTTGGTGTCGACCAGGAGGGGAGGTCAGGTGACGGACTGGACAACAATCTGAGCAGCTCAAGGACAGACACGTCCCAGGTCCGTTAGGAATCTTGCTGACACCGCATCCGCCTGTCACCTTCAATTCCGGCCAGAAGCACAACCGGCTTCCCCCTCAGCTCGAAAGCCAGACGAGCGGCGGAGGTGAGACCAGTCCAGCACCAGTCAAACACCGTCTGACAGCTCCGGCTCCAGCTCTCAGGAGAACGAGAAGTCCCCGACAGAGAGGTGTTAGGACCACATGACTGAGTTCTGTCATCGTTTCCTCGTCGCTGAGGCAAACTTCTCTTCATCCTCCTACCAAATCCCTCTCTCCTGGCCATTTTCCTTCTTTAGGGAGTTCTGGTACCCGTCATTGTTGGATTAGTCACACCACACCCATTTGCTTTTGGAACCTCCGCCTCCGCTGTCTCACTCTTACTATTTTGGGTCTCCCGGGGCTGAAAACGTCACTGAAACCCCTTTTTTTCCCTCTTGCTCCAACAGTTGGAGCGGCTTCTGAAACTCCCACCGCTTGCACGCTGCTTCACCACAGCGCTCGGCTCTGCGGCTGAAACCAGAGCCGCCTGATCCTGGTGCTGGTCCAGGATGATCAGCGAGGAGGCTCCCTGCTGACTCCATGGACGCGTTTATGAAATTCCCGCTGTTGTCCCGCTGCTTCGGAACCATCTGCACAACCTGTCGGGCTCAGAGAGAGGCCCTGGAAAAGCACACGGCTGACGCCTGAGCTGTGGGCCTGATCCAACCTTCCTCAGCTCCACCAGATTCTTTTAAACAGTCCCCCCACTTGCCAACTCGTATGCAGCCATGCGGATTCAGACCTGATAAAACCAGAACTAACATGAAATACATGAAACAGAGCCGTGGCTCGTATTTGCCCCAAAACAGAAAACCAGCGTTAATGAATCACTGGTGATGGAAAGTATTTGGTCTTTTTCCTCATAGCCCACAAACTCAGTCTTTGCTCTCATGCAATTTTAAATATGGGGCAATGTGTGCTCGTTAGCAGCTGAATGCAGGTGGAGGTGCAGTAACAGGCTACATTTTTGCCTCCACAATCCATCATTTTGACTGAGGGACTTTTTCCTTACTGCCTCAGATTTAGGTTGGGTCGAGGTTCTGACGTCACAGACTCCAGCGGGCTCACCTGGCGTTCCATCTGACCCCACAAGTATAGAAATTACAGTCTGGTGGTCACAGATCTGCTGATTTTATTCTTATACTGCTGAATGCAGAGATAAATTGCAACAATCAACATATCCCTAATTTCCTCTCTCACACACACACACACACACAGCAGAGCTAAATGATGCATCTATTAATAACTCTTATTCAGCTCATTGGACACGAGAGCACCAGTCAGATGACAAGATGACCTTTTATTAGCCCCAGACGGCTAATTAAACTTAGTCAGTTGGCAAAATACACACATACGCACAAGAACCCATCAGGCATCGCTCCATTCTGAAAATTATGGACAGCAGGACAGAGCAGAGGAGGCTAGCTTGGACGCCACAAAGTGAATTCATCTCTTTATTTGACAGTGGATGATGGGAATGCTTTTTGAATGATTTTCTGTGTGTGTGTGTGTGTGTGTGTGGTGTGTGTGTGTGTGTGTGTGTGTGCTGTGTGTGTGAGTGTGTGTGCGTGCTGCTTTCAAAAGGTCACTAACAATCCTTGATTTGTAGGTTATGAGCAATATTACTGAGAGTAGACGCCTGGAAACTGTCCCTGCAGCTCACAGACAGAGAGAATCGACTCAACCCCCAACAAAAAGTGTTGAGCTGGGATGTCGATAGAGCGGACTAATGATAGACAGGGCATTGTAACACACACACACACACACACACACACACACACACACACACACACACACAGTGTTTGGAAAAGTGGGGCTGAATTCAGACCAAAGAGGTTTTCATGGTTGGGTTAGCGTCACAAAATAGACACAGAAAGAGAATGAGAGAGGGAGAGAGAGTACATGCCCAGTGAGCGAGGGGGAGCTTTGTGTGTTTGTAACCAGCAGAGAGTCAGTCTTTGGTCACTGGTATTAAAGAGTGGACACACATTATTTGGTCCATCTCTCCTAAATCCTGTTGGGTGAAGCTAAAAGAGTGTTTTTATTACATGTGAGCAACACAACACACACATTTAGAATATCTGAACCACTAAAAACACAGGACAGGGCTTCACAGTATAAAACTACAAAATAAATATAAACAAATGATCATATAATTTGTTTATAAAATAAAATCAGTGTTTCTGACCAAAATAATAATAATTTCAAAAGTGGTTTATTTGGATCTACATATTCTGATTTCTCAACAGTGGGCAGTGAGTGTCCACTAGGGCGGAGGCATTATCTCTGGTCTGTCACACACACACACACACACACACACACACACACACTGAACTGTCATTAAATCTCCCTACTCATTTCTTTATGACCACTCCTCTAAGTGTTATTCAGCCAGTCTGTGTCAATCATGACTACGTTCTAGGATGTACGCACCTTTAACAGACGGAGGAGTTTAGTTTTTGCAGTTTTATACATTAAAAGGCTGCAGTCACTCTCATAGAAAAAAATAATTAGGTAAAAGTAGGAAAAAGAAACGGGGAGAATAAAATTTCTGTTTTTAAACAAAAATATCTTTTTAAACTTGTGGTTTTATGGAGGACACGGTGAAATGACCGTCCAGGAGCTGTCAGAGCCTGAGCAAAACCATATCTTGGCTACCAGTTTTGGCTGGTCAGGTTCAGGGGAGGGTGGAGGATGGAGGGAGGATGGTGGATGGAGGAGGGTGGAGGGTGGAGCTGGGCCACAGGAAGGCGAGCTAATGCAGGGTCGGTTTATCCTCACAGGGGTTAATCTGACATCCAGCACACACACTGGGTACAAACCCCGAGCTCTTCCACAGCCCTTCTGCTGTGTGCAGCAGCAACAAAACCTTTCAGGGACCAGCGAGGACCAGGGCTGCTCCTACCTGTGCTTAGGCTGGGCGAACTGCTGAGACAGGGGCGGGGGCCCGGTGTCGGGGCCGGCTTTGCATTCTGCGAGCTGGGTCGTGTTTCCTGGGAAAGAGGCTGAGATCCTGCAGAAATCAAACGCATCAACAATTCAATTCTTCAGATTTGGACTGAGACTGACACCCGACACCAAACTAAGGACATCTGCTTCTCTTTTGGTGCCCCGAGGTGATTTACGAGTCCTCCGGGCTTTGCAGGACATAGTTCCCTTCCTGCATTCACAGTAATAATCAGCTGGTTGACGTACCCGGCGACGGAACCACCGCCTCCCCCGCTTGGAGCTGTCTCAGCCGGCGCAGGTGAGACTTGCCGTTGTAGTGCAGCTGGGCCTGAGCGTCAGAGGTGAGCTGCAGGTTACACACCTCGCACAGAGCGAAGGCCACTGGGAGCAGGCGACAGAGAGCAGGCAGACCTGTCAACGCCGCTCTAAACGAGGGGAAATCTCAGGAAGTGGTCGGTCACCCTGTGGACTGCGTCCGCCGGGCAGAGAGGCTGAGAGCCAGGGGCGCCGAGCCGTCCGCCAGCTCCCGGCACATCCCTCCAAACTCAAACATCTGCCCACCCTCCATTATTCCAGAGGGGCGGAAGGAGTCGTCATCCCTGCGGAGAAATACACATCATGTCCATGGGTGGCCTTGAACGTCCTTGAAAGTCATGGAGTTTGTTCATGCGTGACAAAAACCAATACAGACAGAAGGGTATAAAAAGAAGCAGATAAGAAGATGATGTAAAGTGTAAATGAAGCAAGCCTGTGTGTGTATGTGTGTGTACGTGTGTGTGTGTGTGTGTGAGCCTCTGTCTGGGTTGGAATATGCATCTTGGTAAAGCAGCTGCTCTCTTTCACTCCGAACACAGTTCTGTTCCCGCCTGGTTCCGCCCAGGCTGCTGTTCTTCAAGGCCCGTGTGTAAAAACTGTAAAGCGATGACATTAAACGCTGAAGGAGGGCGAAGTCGGTCAGAGGAAGAGCGAGATGGCCAGACAGGGGCCGGATGTCTGCAAAACAATGGCTCCTAGGGAGAGTGATGAAGTCATGAGTAAGAGTGTGCATGTGTGTGTTCCCGAGTGCACATGCACACGTGTGTGTGCGCGCTTGGGTCAGTCCATGACTATGTCCATCTGTTGGCCTGTCAGCTGTGCCAAATCACATGAGTGCGGACAGAACATGGACACAAACGTACACTGGCTTATTTTTACTGCCATGACCCACATACAGCAGACTTACTCCTCACTTTTTTAAATTCAGTCGTGCACCGAACCTCCAGAAAAAGGTGGAAAACGCTTCTATAAGTCTCAACAAATGTAACCTTTCATTTGACCTTAGACAAACGTGTACTGCGCCATAGGAAGGTCACGTTTTACTTAACCACGTTCTCATTTCTGTGTTCTCCTCATCGTGCTCTCGCTTTCTCTCGCTCCCCTTTTTTCTTTCGACCAGCTGTGCATTAAGATGGTGTTTGGTGGACAGCTGGTAAGTCGACCGCTGTGAACAATTAGCCATAAAGCGCACAGATACACACACTCGCGTAGAGTAGGTTGGTGCTGACATCAGCTTTAGCTGGGAAGGATTAAAGATATCTGCTCTTTGAGCTGGGAATTACAATACATGCACACTCCACAGCACATAAACAGGGCACACACACACACACACACACACACACAGATCCTGTGTATTTCTATCTTTGTAAGGACATATACAGACATAAATTGGCTCCTTCCCCTAAACATCCTAACCCCCGACCCTAACCCTGACTTAAACCCAACTCTAACCTCAACCCTAAAACCAGCCTTTAAAGACGTGAGGACCGGCAAAAATGACCTCACATTTTAAAAAATGTCCTCACTTTGCTGGTAGACTGACAATTTTGGTTCTGAGTAAAGCACAAGTACACACACACACAAACACACACTAAGTAGTAGCTAAATACACACCTTCACAGGCACATGTAGGAGCAAGTGATAAGGCAAAGATAAAGAAAATGCAAGCAAGACAGGACTGAGTATTAAAGTGAAAATACACCTGTGTATATGTGTGTGTGTATGTGTGTGTGTGTGTGTGTGTGTATTTGTATAAGAGAGAGAGAGAGAGAGAGCGAGAGAGAGAGAGCGAGAGAGAAATAGATACGAATGCGAGCGGGCGAAAAACTCAGTAATCAGAGAGGCCAGCTGTGGGTTTTATTCACACACACACACACACGCACACACACACACACACACACACACACACACACACACACACACACACACAGAGCGGAGACCAGCAAAGTGATTCCTGACATTAGTGGACTTTTAGCTTCCCTGAGCTTTTCTGTGCTGATAACAGAAAAATGCTGCTGGAGGTTTCAGCTCAGAACTGTTTTCAGGCCTGTGATCTGTGATCTCTGATAACGGTCTGAGCTCCGTTGTGATGACTAAACAGCACCAGATTCTGCTGCTTCATTCACTATTTACACTCAGGGAATTATGAGGTTGTGCAAACTGGCTGCTTGTGGACACGGCTGGATCAGCAAACGATCCCGGGCTCGGAGAAGATGCAAAAACGCATTCAACTCAGGAATCTGGCTCCGCAGGACGGGAAGTAGTCCTGGGATACCACACCTGCGTGCACGACGAAACTTAAAATGCACAGAATATCAACCACAGGAGGAGTTCAATAACAGCCAGAGTGCACAATGTCGGAGCTGCAGAGTAAAAAAGGGTTCCTGGGGTGGATGTGGTGACACACACACGAGCAGCTCCAGCAGGTATCTCTGCAGCAGCCCCGCTCCGTCCCTGTCCACAGTCAGAAGAGAAAAAAACAGTCCTTTCACCAACACCAGGCATTCAGCCAGAGCAGCAGAGGAGTCGATAACGGAGCTTTCAGGGTTCATCGGAGACCCGCTGCTGTTGGTGGGTTAGGAGACAGAGGAGTTACATAAGGCTCCTTCGCAGAACTACACTTCAGACTAGTGTTTAGCTCCCTCACTGTGTGTGTGTGTGTGTGTTTCAGAAAGTCTGAATAAATGGATTAACACAAAATGAGAAGTCATTGATCTGACATGGATTTGCTACGGTAGATGTTCAGATTGTGAAATTTTACTTTGAACCAAACAAACAAACACAACCAACTGACTTGTGCGCACATTACTGAGCAGTAATATTTGGTCAGCATCAGCTGGGCCAGGACTCATATTGTGCCTGTCTGGAGACGCTTGTTTTAGCTTTTTTTCATCTACTAGATTATTTTTTTTTTGTTTGTTTGTTGTCTTCCCACTGATTTTATGTCAGGAAGCAGATAAATGAGAGGATCTGATTGTCCAAACGCCCTGAATCCTGGAGAAAAGAAAGATAAAGAGGAGATATGGAGGGCACTAATGCATGTCCTTTTTCCTGCGAGCAATGTCAGCAGAGACACCCCCCACACGCACATCAGTAACCTGAGGGGATCGCAGGACAAAGAAACTAATGGAGATGTGAAAAGACAGAAAAGGAGGTCTTGGAGTGGGAGTCTCTCACCCCCAGGACAGTAGTTGGTAATGGCAGTGGTCAAAGACACACAGAGGAGTGACCAGCAGCCCAGCCATGCAGAAACACACCAGCACACAGTTTGATATTCAGCCCCGGAGGACTCAAAGGCCCCCTAACTAGAGGAAAAACGGGGAAAAATTCTACAAACCGCGTCCAAAAATCAGCCGTGTTGGCACATTAAGATATTTTTGAGAGTAAAAGTTGGCCGTTCCTGAGAATTCCTTTCACAAACCAAGAAATCCAGGTCACATGGTGTCCAGTCGTCAAAGCCCATCTTCATCTCCGCTTTCTCTGGATGACATCCACCAGTTTCTCCCAGGCGGTGTTTGACCTCCAGCAGGCTTCACAAGCATAAAGCTCATCAGACCCACTCGGTTTTACCCTGAAAACCCACACTGGAACAGTTCAGAGCTCAGGAGAGGAGCCATCTAACGGCTTGGTGAAGGTGGTGAAGGCACAGATACGCTCCCAACGCCCACATCGCCCTGACAACCACCCGCTTTGACATTTAGCAGAGAACCTGATGACCTGCAGGAGGCTGCAACCGAGAACACTTGAGGAGCCGTCCTTTCAGCGAACCCCCCCCTCCTCTTTCAGCGAACTCCCCCTCCTAGGTGTGGTCCTAATTAAAATGATGAAAATGTCACCGCGTTACACACACATGCACATCTGTAGGTTTCCAGCTGGGTCTGTGGCCTCTCTTCTGCAGCACTGGAAGCTCTGACTTCAGAGACTGACGTCATTGGACAGCCAACACCTTCGGTGGCTACGCCAGTACAAGGGTTTTATCTCCGTTCATGTGCCTTTACTAACGACTCACTCTGGTTCTCCACGAACAGTCGGACACATTCGGGGAGCTATAAAAACTTGGGAGAGTCCATGTGAGAGTCCTTGTAATTCATTCCCTAAACTTTCCCCTCAACCGGCTCTCACGAGCGGAAGACTTGGAAAACTATTCGAGTTATATATTTAAAACTTTTCGTCACAGCAGAGCGTGTAGACATTATACACACGCAAGCCCGCACACAGGCGCGTGCACACACACACACACACACACACACAGGACAGTAAGTAAGGTGCTGCGGTCTAACCTTCACATCAGAACAGTGTGACTTCTGTCTTTAAATAGCTGCTCGCCTCCATCAGGACCCGACACTTCACCGTTCAAGGTGAAACTCGAAACACTCCCACTTAGCTAATGAAGCCACCGATAACGGCCACACAAGTCTGTGACAGAGGAGCTGACATACAGCTGGTGTGTGTGTGGCCCGGGTGTGTAGAAATTTGTTTATTTTTCCACAATTTTGAGACTTTTGGGAGATTTTTGAAAATCTTTGTGGCTTCGGAGGTACTGAGCGATACCCTGCTTCAGGTTTACAGCCTGTTCATGTCTGTAGCTTGAACTGTTCGGGTACTTGTGCGCATTAAAATGCAAATGGCTGCTTGTATGAGGAGCAAAAGAAGAGAAAATGCAATGAAAATTAAAATTATTATTTTTTTGTCTACACGGGAAGCTTGAGAATCAGAAATAAAGCAGATGTTCCTTTATCACAAACCGTAAGGGATTAACTTAGACACACACATGCATGCACAAAACACACACACACACACACACACACACACACACACACACACACACACACACAGTATGTA
>CAAE01011868.1:7409-33408 GCA_000180735.1 Tetraodon nigroviridis
TTCCCGGAAGATGAAAAGGGTTAATAATATGTGTGTTTACCATAAATAAGGCTACAACAAGGACACTGGCTGCACAGGAACGGCAGCTGAAAAAAATTGAAGATATCAAAGTTCTCCAAGAAACAAACAGGATGTTAAAAATGGACAAAGAGAAACTGGAGCAGGAGCTACTCCAAACTCAAGCTCGAGTAAGACTCACTTTATTAATGATCCACAAGGCAAATTTGCAAATTTGCAGTGAACATTTCATAGTTGATTGATTTCTGCAAATGGAATTGCAGGGTAAATCTATGTATTTACCCTAAAATGATTTAACATTTATTATATCTTAATAACCTAATTTACATCTTGTTCTAGGCTAGAGTGTGGGAAGGTTGCATTTTATATATCGATATATATATATATTTTTTTTAAATTTACTTGATCAATGAATACATATTGTGCCCTTGTAAACAAAAGGTAATTCAGCTCATCTACTGTTGAGCCTGTTCATTAAAAATAGAAAACATTAGAATGATAGCTGCTTTATTAGGAAGATATATATTTAAAGGCTCCTGGGATGCTACATTGCTTCTACAGACCTGTATTTCAATAATTCACTTTAACAAATCTGACTGAAGGAAAAAAGTTTGCTTTAGTTGAAAAAATGTTTTCAAATAATGTCCAGTTGATGCTTGGTTTTCCTTTTAAATTAAATAAACTAGTTTTTCTTTTTAACGTATATGATCTTATGACTTTTTTTTTTCCATCAGGTTACAAAACTCCAGTCTGACATCAGCCCGTTGCATCACTCAATGTCCATACTGTCAGAGAAAATTGGCTCCCTTCAGGCTGATAAAAAGTTGCTAGAAGAAGACCTCAAACGCTGGAAGACAAAAACTCAAGTAAGCAGTTTGTGGAAATTCAAAATGTACTGTAAATGTGGATGAGTCAAGTCTCTCATTTCACCCAGGTGCTTCTATTCTGATGCTAAACTAATTATCAATTTTGATGTATTAGTTTTTTAAATGCTTGCTGTTCTGTTATCCTATAGCAGCTGATCAGCCAGCAGAAAGAGAGTGAGACTGAGGAGAGACAGAAAATTGCCTCTGAGAGACGAGACCAGCAGAGGAACATTTCACAGTTGGTTGAGGAAACCACCAACCTGAAGAATGAGTTGGCCAGGTACGCACAGATGTACATCCAGTATGATTAGGTTTCATCTGAATACAGTGATGCACAGTTTTATATATAATTTTTTCTGTTGTCCTGCTTGTTGGTGTATGAATGTGTATTAAAAGGTTTATTCTGCTATTAATGTAGGAATGTAAATGAAAAGTGTTAATGCACCTTTGGAATTTAAACCATTTTAAGTTTTCAGTGAAGACTAAATAAAATAATTAAAAAATGGAACATTTACATACTGGTATTTTGCTCAGCTAGATGACTATGTTTCTACTTTTATACATATATTTTGTATCCAGTGATAGTATGTCTTTGCATGTCTTATACACAAGTAGTGTTTTGCATTTTGACATGTAAAAAAAAAAGTTAGGATGGTAACATGATGTAGAGGATAAAACATGTAGCATCATTACCTGATAGGTGGTAGAGAAAAATTGATCAGGTGTCACAAATTTCCAGAAACCCAGCATTTAATCTGCCCAAATTAAGATATAGTGGAAAACCACTTGAACCTGCAGTTCAAGGTTTTATATTAATTTGTCTTGCTGCTGTTGTGATCAGTAAAGCTCTGAATTTAATGTAATTTGATTGTTGTCTGTCTTAGATCCACTGCCAGCTGTAACTCTGCTCAGTCCCAACTGCAAAACCTCAGAGACTCAGTAACCCATCTGACAGCAGAGAGAGACGCTCTCAAGAAGGACTTGGAAACCAAAAACAATGACATTTTGGAGAAGAATAAGACCATCACACAAGTCAAGAAGATTGGGCGCCGCTACAAAAGCCAATATGAAGAGCTGAAAATACAACATGATAAGGTCGGTAAAAATAGTTTAAGTTTGGGTGTGGATGAAAAGACAGCTCATCTTTGTATTTCTATGCTTCACAGTTGGTTGAGGATATGTCTGCCAAAACAAAAAGTGCTACGGGCCTAAACCAGGAAGTGAATAAAGCAGATGAAGAGCTCGTGAAGGTTAAAGAAGAATTGAACAAACTAAAAGAGGAGGTGATAAAAAAAGCCACACTACACCGAACGAATATGGGGCCAGGGGCCAGGAAAAACTGCCCCGTAGGAAGAAAACTAGAACAGAGCCAGACTCCGGAGGGTAGTCGGCTGCCTTGACCAGTTGGGGTGAAACAGAAATACAAAATAATGAAGCGAAAGAAAGGTAGAGATAGAAAAGTGGAGAGAAAGTTGCAAGGTGAACATTCAAATACTGACAAAACTCACAGATATAAAACTATATATAAATAAATCAAAAATAGAGAGGCAGACAGATCAACAGGTGCAACTATATATGTCTAAATGTGTATATGTAAGTTTACAAATTATTATCTTATAATTAAGCCTAAAACATTGTTAAAATTGAAATAAACCTTTTGTTGCTACCCATATGGCCATTATTAGTGTAAAGGCTTGAAGGGACTTTTAAGGTACCGGGTAAATTAAAGAGGTTAATATGCCAGTGGCATAGGATCTGCAGTTGGTCCTTTAGGACGTCGAATCCACTTTTAATTTGAGTGGTGGATCTGGCATTTTGCTAGGGAAAGTGGGGTCAGGGCACCAGGATTTTCATGGCTCCTAAATCTGATGTTCATTACATCACCTGCTGGGGAGACACAGAAACTGTGGCAGTATCTTACATTTACTTGATTGTGAGGATAAATAGGTAAAGTGATCAAAATTTCACCTGCACGGAGAGACCATTCCTTAGATGAGGGGGGGACGGGTTCCCCTCAGCGCTCCCGGCCTATAGCACCTTAATTGAGAGAACTGACCGAAAGCTTTATTGGAAAGGGAAGTTTTTACTCTAGACTTGAATTACTGACTGTGCCTGTTGTCATAATATATTTTGTTTATTTAAACTGTCCATAGCAGGAGGCCCACAAAAACAAGGAGAGTCAAAAACTCTCTTATAGATGGCTCTCAAATTACCCTAAGAAGGCCAGTAAAGCACTGTAATTAGTATTACATCTGCAGTTTTTATCCAAAGATTATGGCAGAATTTTGCTTCAAGCTGTGATATTTAAGTACAAACTCCAATAGTATTTTACAGGTGCAAATTATATAAAGTTTTACTATTGTGTCCCCTGTGTTTGAGAGGAAAAAGACTGTCCTACTGGCTATCAATAATAATGCTGAAATTTGTGTACATTTCAGTTTGGATTCATAATAAAAGCACAGATCGTAGACAGGCCAGTCTCCCGTTGAAAGTGTGTAGAGGAATTAAGAGCAGAGACCCCAGACGACAAACCTTTAACAGTTAGTGCCACATAAATTCCCAAGTGCTTATTGAGTGTTCTTAAAAAGAAAGGTGACATCATAATGGTAAACATGCAACTTTTGCATTTTTATATATGTTGGGTCCATTGAAAAATTTGTATATATTTGCAAAAATAACTGATCTTTGTGCAATATTCAGTTTACTTTCTACAGACATCTGGGTGTAAACATAATTGGAATTTTTAAAAATCAGATTCTTAGTTGATTTAACAATGCTAATAACTATTTTTCCTTTTTTAGGCAAAAAAACCTCTCCAGGAGCTGAAAGAAGCACTGAAGGAAAACCAAGAAATAAAGGACAAGCTTAAAGACATCCAAAACCAGTTAATCCAGAAACAAAACCAACTGGATGAGGTTACTCTTTCAAAGTAGTTTTTTTAGGACAGTATTTAAAACAATAAAAGATATGAAAGTGATGGTGTACGAAAGATTCTGAAGGATCAGTCACAGGATCATTACCACTATGCTTTTAAAGGTTCCATTTCATTTGTCGCAGGCACAGGCCCAATTGCAGCAGAATCGGGACCAACTGGATCAAAGCCAGAAGGAGCTGCACCAGGCAAATAACAACAGCGAGCAAGTAGGAACGCTGCCGCTGAGATAGCACCACATCTGACCTGTAGAGCCCAAGAGCCTGCACCAGTGGAGGCTCGGGTCTCTATCGGTCGTAGACTCGCAGTTTGGACCTAAATTCCAGTAGCTAACCACCTCCTCTTTTCTGTAGACACAAAACCAGTTAAAATCCATGCAGTCCCAAGCACAGGACAGCCATGGCCATATTCAGCAGCTCCAGGGGGAGCTCCAGCAGGCTAAGGAAGCACTTCAGCGCAGCCTTGATGCTCAGAAAGAGCTCCAACAGAGTCACAGTCAGGAAGTGACCAACCTCAAGGCTGCTGTCAGCCAAGCAGAGATCAAAGTAGGGGGATCATTACCTGGCTATGTTTGCTTCTCTTTTTATATGTGTCTGTTTTGTGTGTGCTTAACTTTTGTTAAAATTTTATTTTTATATTAAGTACGGTACAGAGGGTAGAATTTAGTAAAGTTTACCCAAATAAACAACGATACTCTGTTTTTAACTTTCACCAGGTGACCAAGCTTCAAGAAGACCTGGACAGCTTGCAAAAGGTTGGAATCTTCTTTCAGTCTTTTTTCTGCTGTACATTGACTGATTAAATCCCGTTGATGACGGAGTTGGTGCCATCTCTTAAATTTACTCTCAAACCCTAATTACAAGCGTTAAGGTTTTTAAAGTAAATCTGAATGCATCTAGAAGATCGTAATATCACCCGTTGATATCTTCCAAACGGGACAGTATCATGGCAAAAGATTTTTAATTCCTAAAATATTTCAAAACCTTAACTTAATTTTTTAGAGCGATCAAATTTCTGTATAAGTTTTGAAAAACCTAGATCAACAAGAATAAATTTGAAATCTGAGATGCAAAGCACCACAGACAGACAACCAAAATTCCACATCAAAACCTAAATGCTTTAAAAGAACTCATCTTTAAAATCTGGCATTTAAAACAATCTGCCCAGTATTTTATATCCTACACTCTGACTCCCATTTCTGATAAAATAAGAGGCAAAACAGTATTTAAATAAATAAATAAGGTTGCACAATTATGCAACTTTAGGAAAGGATACATTACCTAACATCAATATTCTTACGAGGTATAGGAATATTATAGTAAATATACAATATAATATTTATTAACGTTTTCATTGTTATGGATTTTCATGCTGCTTTCATATTCACTTGCTTTTCACTCTTGTTTTACCTCATTGCCAACCCACCTTTAGATTGTGGATAAACGTGAAACAGATGTCAAGCGTCTTCAGGAGCAGCTAAGAGAACCTCAGCAGGCGTCTGAAGCTCGTCAAGCCACAGAGGTCAACCAGAGCCAGAGTTCTCAGCTCCATCCGGCCAGTGATGCGTCACAGGCTCAAGAGGAACTAGTCAAACTTAGACAAGAGGTGCTTTGGAGTCCTTATAATTATCTGCTTTGTTTTTGATGAGCCTATGAGAGTAGCCGACATATTTCACATTATATTTCACAACATCAGCATAGTACTTTTATTTTTCATTTAATTAAAATATTTTTGTTTTAAATATAACTCTGCTAACCACAATCTGTAACAACCTGTACTATGTTGGTTTTGGTAAAGCAGCATTTACACTGCTTTGTATTTTTCCGTAGCTCTGTGATGGAAAGAACAGGGAAGAGCAGCTTAAAAAGCAGATTGCTGAAAAAGATGAAAAAACAAAGAAGGTCTTCTTGGGAGCAAAAACCAAAATCTCTCAGCTCAGTAGTAAGTCTAACAATATTCTGCATCCTATCTCTGCATGTAGATCTTATGCAGAAGTGAAAAGTTTGTTTTTTTTCTTTCTTTCATGGAAACCATATAAAATGTACTATGGATCAGATGCTTTCATTTAGGAGTGTTGTTTACCCGCAGATGCGAAGGTACAGCTCAGTCAGGAAATGGAAGAGCTGAAACAGAGTAAGAAGGAGCTGGAGGTGAGAATGAATGCCCTCAAGTCTCAGTACGAAGGCCGTCTTCATCGACTAGAACGAGAACTTAGAGAACTGAGGGATGCCCGCTCGCACCATTCTGAGCTCAGTGAGGAACCACAGGACCAAGTTGGAGTAAAGGTACTTTAATTTTGTTCACATTTAGATGAATAAGATTGAAAAAAACAGTAACCTGTCGGGTGAGCTGCTGGTAATGAAGCTAATGATGTAGTATTCAACGTACTATGTATATGCTGGATAATTAGTTGGGTGTAATTTTAAGGCCTTAGAAATGAAATCAGGACCTTTAACTATCTCTCTTTTTTCTAATCAACCAACTTGGGACTGATTACACATTTAAGTATTATATTTTAAAAACATTTGTTTATTTTTTAGGCTGGAGAGCAGACCAGATCTTCAGAGCAGAGAAAGATATCTCTGAAAAGTCCTGCCCACGACAGGGGGAGGTAAATATAGCCTGTGCAAACTTGTTTCAAACGTTTCAATTCAAATGCACATTTTTCCAAGCTTGGTTTTCTAATTAGCTCTAGTTTGTCTGAACCTCCTACTGCTAACATCCGGCCCACCCCAAGTACGCAATCTCCGGGCAGCAAGTCAAGTCCCTCACCTGGCAGTAAGGCCACACCCCGTGCCAGCATCCGACCGATGGTTACTCCGACCGTTCCAGTCCCAACTCCTACTGCCACCGTCATGCCAACCACACAGGCTGAAAGTCAAGAGGGTACGAATATTGCGTTAAAACAATTTGAAGCCCTGTAACCCGTCTGGTGCGTCAGCGTGTGATCTCATTTCTATTTGCAGTCGTGATCAATTCTGGACCCTCCGGCTCCACTCAGCTCCCTGCCATAACGGCACCCAGCAGCATCCAGACCACAGCGTTCGTTCAGCCGACTCAGCAGCAAGTGGGCTTCAGTGTGGACATGGAGCAGCCCTCTACTTCATCTTTTATCGGCCCAGGCAAGCCTGATCCCTGTCAGCATTTTACATCGTTTCTGTACTGTGACATCCAAAGGGTAGTGAATGGCAAGGAAAACCTCAGTAAAAGCGAAATGTTTAAAAACTTATACTCTAAAAACTATTTTTTTTGCTCTCCTTTGGATTCGATGAAGCATATGTGTGTATTTTTACAGGCCTAAAATAGTTTTTTTATTTTATTTTAGTCGCATTGTATTTTTTAATACCATTGACGATCAGAGCACTTTGTTTGACCACACAAAGTAGGAAAATTACAAATTTTAAACAGAGTTGGGGGACTGTGAAGGTAAAGCGTGTTCAATAATCCTGGATCAAGTGTGTGCATGTTTATAGTGTGATTTTGTGATTTTTAGCTGGTTCAAAGCGAGGAAGAGAGGAAGACGGTGAGGACAACAGACCGGAGAGTTTACAGACAACCACAACCGTTAAAAAATCAAGAATTGATCCAGCGCCATCACTGCAGGTAAACATTCTTTTATGTAGGTGTTCAAGTCTGTTAAACAAGGTACAATGTTTAACCCTAAAATGCCTGAAGATAACTATATTTGCAACAAATATGATTCTGCTCTGTGATATCAACATGTTTGCTTTGTGTGTCTTGGTATTGATTTTGTGGTTGTGTGGAGGGAATTTTTAGTCTTGTTATTTTTGTAAGATTTTAAAAGTGCTTCGAAATTAATGGGGCAGTCTATCTAAAAAAAGCTTTGTTGTTGCTTTAAAGACTATTCCTGCATTTGGACTTTTACTGCTCACCTGCACGCACCACATGTAAAAGGATGTAGTTTATACGTATTAATGTGGTTTGAAGCATACATTTTTGGATCTGTACTGCACACATTGTTATCACAATGGCCATTTATTTGTGATATGTTGTACAGAATCAGGAAAAATTGTTTAGAGGGATGTGTTGGGAGAATATTTAGAAAAAAGTAACTAGAAAAATCCTAGCCTTGTTTTGAGTATTTATGCAAAAGTAGCTTGTATTTGTCCACTGTAATGAGCATTCAGTCAGTCAGATAATTGTATTTTAATCTTATAGAAGTTTTGAGAAAATCTCTTTTTTGCATCAGGATCAATGTTTTAAAAATCTTTACTTACAAATATGCAAGCAAAACTATGATTTGCTATATTTCAGACTGAACCTGAAGAGATTGAGGAGATGGACGATAACAGAGAGCAAGCAGATGTCTTGGATGACAATCAGGTGAGTTGTTCCCCACATCTACATCCACCCCTCTGTTCTGGAAACTATTTACTGAATAAAAGAAGCATAAAAGGGGAACGTATAGCTAAATTAAAATGAAAAGTTTTTCCCCCATAAGTTAGTCATTTTTTAGTCAGTTTTTATTTAACGTGTTGAAATGGTGCAAAAATAAAGTAAATCTTTAGAAATTCTGCAGTAGTCGATGAAAATCTGTCTTATTTTTGATTAGGAGCTTTCCCAGGAGAGTTATTCCAGCCTAAATGAAGATGAGGAGAGCATCGAGCAAGACGGAACATCACAATCGGTCCCCTCTGATCCCTTGTCTTCACAAAACTTCATCATTGCGGAGACAGACAGCAGCAGTTGCGAAAGCAAACTGAGAGAGAAGCATCCAAACATTTGTGAGGAGGCCCAACAGGAGGAAGACGGGGATGAGGAGGTGTGGTCGCGTTGGCCAAAACAAATTCAAGCTCTTACATTTTGCCTACAGGGATTAACTGGAATGTCTGTGTCCAGATTAAGGCGGAAGAGATGTGTGAAGTTGACAACGCCGGCGACAGAGGGACGAGGCGAAGCGAGGATGGTCATATAGCCAGTAAGCAGTCATCAGAAGAAGGAAGGGAGGGCAAGCACGCGGACACGCCCCATACTGAGGACACGTCAGACCCAGGCCGTCCTTCTGAGGAGGCACCCAGTGGTAGGTCCCAACTGCAGTGTCTGAAACGGGTCGTCACGGGGGAGGCTTGTGACACGGTCACTGGTTCCAGGTGAAGGCACCAGCAGCGCGGCCGCGTCAGAGTCCAGCCTCCGCAAAGACCCAGCGCACCTTGTGCTGTCCTCATCCCCCTCCACCATCTCCTCCTCTTCACCGTCCCTTCCTCAACCACGCAGGACCTCCCATCCTCTACCACCAAGGCTCTACATCCAGCCCCCACCGCCAGAACTACACTTCCAGGTACACACGCGCGGAGCCACTGAAACTTTTTAGGGATAAACGAGGCAACCACCAACTAAAATACCGAATCTGGTAGCAGGTGTGTGGACAGCTTCCCATCAAAACAAATTTTCCCAAATGGGAATTGCTCCACAATTACCGATGCTTCCTGAATGGTCAGATTGACATTTGTGATATTTAACCAACTTTTTTTTTACTGTAAGCGATCGGAGGGATAGTGGTTAAAGGTATGGGAAGACCTGCTAATTGTTCTGTTTTCTATTTTAATCAGAGGCATCCCTTGCCGTTACCTAGACCATCAGGTGGACGTGGACCCCAGCTCACCCCTGGTGTAGGGAGCATGGTAAAACATTTCTGTTTAATTTCTGTACAGCTAATGTTTCATTTTAACCAATTATATTTATGTTTTTGGTTTTACTATATCGGTATGTATATTTTTCCACGTGATAGTGCTTATGTGACCTGGCTACTTACCTGTGTTTTTTACTTAGCTGTTTAAAATAATTTCGTCATTGTAGAAAAAGTAGGGGCCCCAGTTCTTCATCCAAACTTGTGCATGGATACAAAATAAAGACATTTCTAAATTTCTTTATTCCTTTTTTTCCTAACATGTCTGTATTTTTCTAAAACGTCTGTATTGGTTCAGAAATCTTCGATTATCGTCGCTGACCTTTATCTTTATCATTTTGCAGCAACATTTCTTTGATGATGAAGACAGAATGGTTCCCAGCACTCCCACGCTAGTGGTTCCACACCGTACGGATGGCTTTGCTGAAGCCATACAGTAAGCTCCACACAAGTTCCTTTTCGCTTTCCTTCCTGTTAATGTTTCTTTCTGGACATTCTTAAGTGGTCCTCATTTTTTGGAACCTTCCCAGCTCCCCTCAGGTGGCAGGTCTGTCCACCAGCTTCAGGTTTGGACTTCCAGACGATGTGCTTTCTCAGGCATCAGCCTCACACTCTGACTTAGGTCAGCTGGCCTCTCAAGGAGGTACCACTTACACAAATCCATCCCCACACACACACACACACACACACTTGTACTTCCATCTGTATTTGAATTGACAGTGTTGATATTTGCATGTAGCCACTTACACTTACCATCCCAACTATTTAGTCAAACCACAATAACTTAAATCTTTTAGTAAAATGTCTTTTCTGACACACAGAAATTCAGAGTTCTAAAGGATCCCAAGGCTAACCTATACATTTGGTGCTTAGGTTTAGGGATGTATGAGTCCCCTCTGTTTCTCGCAGCTCATGACGAAGATGGAGGAGGGAGAAGTGTGCCCACCACACCTTTACAGCTGGCTGCCCCAGGTAACGCACCCTTTATTTGCCAGCGGGGTTTTGGACTTGTGCTGTATTCCAACGCGCTTTTTGGACTGGCTCCACCAGTCACTGTCTTTACAGAGTCTCTGCCCTCAGACGGCGCTGAGAGCGTGACGTCCCAGTCCGTACCGATGGTAAGCGCCGCCGCCGGCGTGGCCGCTGCTGCCGATGAGAGAGACGAGGCGTTTGCGGAGCAGGACGAAGAAGAAGGGTGAGCATCTCATGAAGAAGCCTTGATATAATCATTCTTTGTTTGGATCCGTTTGTTTTCTCTGTTGGTTGGAATTCTAAACACAGTTTAGTCATTTCAGTGTGCAAGAAGCGTGCACAAACTACGCAGATGCTTTTTGCTCCTTTGTAAATGATCTTGATATTTGTTTCCTAGGTGGTATTGCTTCATTATTGCGCCCTATTTTCTGTCACAAAGTTGCTCTTAAGGGCCTTTGCAGGTGTTTTTGTAGAGGTTAAATGGGTGTGCACCCCTTCCCAATTTAATTACACATTGACTAAATGAACATACATCACTTCTTGTCAATATTCAGGTGTGTGTGTGCTGCCTGTGGTGTACATGGTTGATGATTTGTACAGATATTTATACACTGAGCTTGACATTATATGTATTGCATATCTGTGCATGTAACATATGTGTGGGGGTTTTTTCTGTCTGGTTTTTTCCCCTCCAGCACCGCTGTGGTGTCCTCTGCGGAGACGGCAGCCGAGCCAGAACCGGCAGGAACATCAGCTCAACAAGAGGATGCTAGCCAGGATCCTGGTAACGTATTCGTTTTATTGAACGCAGCAGAGTCTCTGACGTTTTCAGTAGTTTGTTGCTGTTCATTTGGTTGGAAGTTACAATAATTGTCTTTACTATCAGACAACAGCAGTGTTGCTCAACAACAAGCATCCAACAGTCAGCCACCAGTCAGCAGCCTGTCTGGCAGAGGAGGCAGGCGGGAGGCCAGGACACCCCTCACTCGCAGAGGTATCCAGTTCTTTACACGTTCAGATATTCACACAGTCGCAAATGAACTCTAATTTGCACAATGAAAGAGCTCCAAGGATTGTTTTTTTTTTTTGTTTGTTTTTACATTTTAAAAGTCATGTAAATGTGGTCTTGTGCTCCAAATTTTTTTAAACAAAGGAAAATGTCATGAGCACAAATTAAGGTTGCCTAAAAATGTACAACCTTACACTTGTGTTCATATATAGGGTTTTTTAAATTTCTGATGCTCATGTGCTGGTTACACCAGTATTTTTGACAAATATGACTAATACTGATGTCATCTATGTCTAGGAGCTTATTCCAGAGGAGGAAGAGGAGGGACTCTAGGCAGAGGGGGAGTGGTGTGATGAAGGCTGCTCTCAGAAAAAAACTTAACTGAATAAATTGTTGAGTTTTAAGATGTGTATTATTATGTAGTTTCCTGTTAGACTCAGTAGTTACACTGTGATGGTTAGGAGTTCACACTGCTTTATTGCTATTGCGAATGTGAGTGTGAAAGATTCCAATATTGTGCAAATATTTGCCCTTTTTGATAAAATAAAAAGTAGAATAACGGCTCCAAACAAGTGTTACCCCGTTGGTTTGTCTTTCACGAATAAAGATTTTTTTTGAACCACCTCTTTTCGGACACATCGTCCTCGTGTCGTTCTAACTGATGTTTACCTTTAGGTTTTTCACCAGTAACTTGGGTGTCTGTTGGTGGTCATTTTTTAAATGTCCTGTCTTCTAATTCTGCAAATGGACTTGAGTTAAAAAAAAAATCAAGTCCAAACCTTTCACAGAAGTGATGAAAGGCCTTGCAGGTCAATCTAACCCTAACCCTAAAACCTCTGCTCCAACCAGTTTTTAACTAAAAGATTCTTTCAGATTAGAGGTGTAAAACAAGGAAATGGAAGTCAATTCATCTTTAGTTGAACCACTTGGCTACCTTGACCTAGATGATTGAGAACCTTCACTAATCTATCAGTCTTCTAATGAGTGGCAGTGGTTTTAATAAACGCTTCTCCACATACTTTATGAACCTGACACATGTGAAGTCACTTGGTGAGAAATTAGAAGAAAAGCTGTCTTAAATGAAGCTCTGCACATGAGAAATATTAGTTTTACCAAGAGAATAATGGTAGGCTTATGTTAAGTTTTTGTGTGCGTAAAAGGTCAAGATGAAGCTGCAGTTAAAACTAGATTTGCATTCAACTGAAGCATCTATGTAGATTTTTAGTTTTGGGGGAAAATTTTAATAAATGTAATAACTTCAGGTTGTTCTCTTCCCTCTGTGGGTTGAAAAGAGCTGGATCGGTTCAGTGTTGGTGAGTCTTTTCAAAGATGCTACACAGAAGAGTGAACCATGAGGTCTGCTCACAGAAGTGTGCACGGCTGTCGAGGTTACCCAAGGTCATCTGAACCTGAACATCTGATGGAGGTCAGTCAGGCTACATCCTGGATGGAGTCCAGGCTGCAGCCCAGGACAGAGGCAGCTCTCTGAACCAGCTTGTTCAGTCTCTTCCTGTCCCTGTCTGTGCTGCTTCCCCCTCAACACATGATGGCGTAAAACACTGCTGAGGCCACCACAGTGTCATAGAAGGTCCTCAGAAGAGCCCCGCTCACCCCGAAAGACCTCAGTATCCTCAGCTGTCTCTTCAACCTGGCGATTGTTAAGGAGAAGAAGGTGCATCACCATTTCACCGAGTCAGCAGTGACTCCTCTGTTTCACGTTCCTCCTCTGTTTCACGTTTCTCCCTCTCTGACATGCAGCCAACGATGGAGGGATCAGCAGAGAACTTCTGGAGATGGAGAATTAAGAGTAAGAGGAGCAGGAAGCAGAATGTAAGAGCACCAGGTGATTCTTTTCTATGAATGTTAAGCAAGGTTTAGTTCCAGGATGTTTTCTTTTCAATCAATAGTCACACTTTTCTACTTAAATTTTGAGTGTTGGAATGTTTACCAATATAGTTATACTTCTCCTTGAACTTTCAGGACTGCACACATTACCCCTGCTAATTTGCACTATTGGGTCATCTACCTCACCGTTTATGACTGTTTATACTGTTTATTTGGTTAATTGTAGTTAAATGTAGGTTTTAGGGTAGTTGTATTTGTATTGTAGCTTTATTTTTTTATGACTTTGCTCCACCGGTCTGAGAGGACTGAAATTTTATCTATGCTGTTCTGGCGAGCATTTATAGCATATTTGACAAATACAGCTGACTTTGGCTTTTTGACTTTGACTCTCAAAACTATCTTTTTTGCAATTTTCAAATGGTAACACAAAGAGAGAGAGTACATAACCAGACCCATTCTGGTCTCTGGGAGTGGCTTGTTGTTCCTGTATCTAGTGACCAGTTTTATAATACCTCCTTTTTTTTTTTTTAACTCCCTACAGGCTTCATGGCCACAGCCTCACATATTCCTTTTCTAAAAACCTGAAATATGGTGTGCGATAGTAAAAATCCAAACTGACTCCGTATAATCTGTGAGATCTTCAGCGTGGTCTTTTGCCTCATTAATATTTCAGGAGCTTCCAAGTCCTGCTGGGCTTGGTTTTTAGACACTTTATCTCATTTTTGCTGGTTTCCAGGAAGAGTAAGATGGGTATGGATCCCACCAGTTATACTACAGCCTCTCCTTGGGTTGTGGCCCCACGTACACTAGCTCTTGTTTTTATCAAACACCTTTGCTCTCCCAAGGAGATCCACACACATTACCACCAATAATGGCCGCTCCTTTAGAGCCATCTATTTTGTAGCACTTGCTGCCCCCGCGACTCGACCCCACAGAAGTGGAGAAGGATGGGTGGATGGTAAACACGCTCAATTGGAGGGCCACCTGTCCATTGTGTCTTTCAGCTTCGTGCATGACCAAACCGCAGGTCATGGAACACCAGTCCGGCTTCAGGAGGGAAGGATTTCACTCGAGCCCTCGGGGCTACTGCAACTTTACCCTCTTCTTTCCATCTTTTGAGCAACTGAGATCTCAAAGCAGCCGTTGCTTCCAAACATCAACTTGGAGGGAAACAGGGCCCAAGCTACTGGTGTACCAGTGCTGGCTCCTGGTGTGTGTTGGCAGGACGGATCCTGGTCGTTATTCATCTTTTATTGATAAAGGAATTCACTGGGAATAATCCCGGTAAAATGCTTTAGTTTACCTCAAGACCCCAGTTAATTTGGGGGCCACTGTCATGACCCAGAGATGTTCTTCAACCCCTCCTCTGCGCCTCTCTGAGAGGAGACGTATGCATTTTGTAGACACACCAAAGTCAGTTTTAGGTTTTTGCAGGAAATAACCATCCAAAAGAGACTTTAATTTTTCATTTTTTTAGAAAACAGTGATTTATTCAATAGCTGCCCACTGTCCAGTGGTAGACTGAAGCTTGTGTAAGAAGTGACAGAATGTTATTAGTACCAGAGATGATTTACAGAAGCCTTCAACAGAGGAAAACCGGACGTTACTGTTACATAACACAGATTTACATAACAGTAAAAAAAATCTCTGCAGTTGAAATTTGGACCTTATAATGTCAGTGTACTCAAAACCACCGATGTTCAACTGATCTTTGTACATTGGGGAGGTCTTCAGTTAACTTTGTCGGTTTATCTTGTTGTCAGTCAAAAAGCTGTTTTTGAGAAGAGTACAGGAAGCCCTGCGGGTTGATCCAGTTCCATGCTGCTCTGATCCGGGCAGAGCTTCGGACATCTCATCCAGAATAACTAAAATTCTTTAAATCCTTTCGCACAAGCAGGACCACCATGCTGAGCAGAGATCCTCCAGACATCGAGGTAAAAAGAAAACTGTACTTTACTTTTGCTTTGATTATTATATTCGGTTCAAGTGTGCAATGAGGGTAATTATATCCACAAACATAGCTGGAAGTGTCACGTGTTGCGTGTTGTCCAGGACCCACGCAGACACGGGGCTGGTGCGCGCCAACAAAAACCAACCCTTACTGGGTGAGGCGGGCAAACAAAAAAGTTCCAACGGCAAAAAAACGGGGCTCAAAACACAAAAACGGGGAAGTGCAGGCTAATAACACAAACACAACGAAACACAAACAGGACCGAACACAAACGAGCGAGCACAGGAAACAGCAAACCATAAACATCCACAAACAAACAGTGGCCCAGCAGCGGGGACCAGCTCGCAGCCTCCCTTTGACGGTGGCTGATGAGCGGATCCCCAACAGCTGGATCCTCGGGCCCTGGGGCCCCTGCTGGACCGGGAGGGAGCCACCAGACTGCAGGGGGGCCGGCGAGCTGAACCCCAACAGGTTAAACGATAGATCACTTAAAAAAAAATAAAACTACAATATCAAAAGAAATCTCAGTGGACGGTTTTGCTGTTAAATAAACACTGATCAAATATATTGACCGATCTTCAGTGGGAATATGATCAAATTGATTGCTGATCCTTGTGCTGAAACGGTCCGTTTTCTCGGAATAATGCTACGATGTGCTGCAACGCTCTACGGAATTTTTACAAAAACAATCAAAACCTTCTGACAGAAGGTCACGCGTTCTCCTGTGAGTCGTATTATCTGCATTAAAGCAGGACATCAACCTGTTGTTATCCATTTATGCTATAGGTCATGTATGTTTGTAGATGACCTTGTACTTAAACATTTTCTTATCAATTTACGCATCTAACATCCTAACAAGTACACACGACCCTTGGATTGTCAAATAGTGTGCATGTACAGTATGACACAAAACAAAAACACATTAAAAAAAAACACATTTTCACCTTCCGGTATGATGTGATGGGTCGAAATAATGACTGTCCTAAAAATTAATGAATGAATGAATTTAAAACATTCTGACTGAATGCTAATTGTGTTGTTTATTCCGATTGCTCATGTCCGTACAGAGTATCCTGGCTCTGAATCCCAGGGTGAAAAATCATGCCCAGATCATGTCGACCGCCAGCAAAAAGAAGGAGAAGCTGTACTGGAAGAGGAACCTTGATCGCAGCTGTGATGTAAGACACACACACACACACACACATATATATATATATATATGCCGGGTTTTCTCCTGTTTCCTTCTCGTTAGTCACTGCCACATCTATCACATCCATCACTACACACTTTTGTTTCTCCCATCATCACAACGTCCGACTGGTCGTTCATCAGTTCTCAGAAGCGCACTGGAAAAATCCAAGAACCACCTGGACAGACATGGACCAGAAGCTCTTGTTCTCACTTGTCCATCACTATTATCTTTCCTTCAGACGTGCATGAAGTTGGAGAACAACTTTGATGATATAAAACACACAACCCTGAGTGAGCGCGGCGCGTTACGGGAAGCACTGAGGTCAGATTTCCCTCCTTTGACTCCAACCATTTTCAGAATATTGAGACATCCCTCTTATTGCCTTATGATACACTGAGAATGGACGTGGACTCCTGTCTGCCTGTCTGTCTGTCCATCTGTCCAACCAACCGTCCATCTGCCTGTCTGTCTGCCTGTCTGTCCGTCCATTGCTCATAGTCCAGCCACACAACAGTAAACATTGGTGAATATTTCAACCATCTCTGGCTCTAAGCTTCGCTCCTCTTCATGGTCAAGTAACGGAGCGACTGTAGATATACCAATAGCTGCCACCAGACACGACCTAGTTTGTTGGCTTTCCTTCAATTTTGCTCTTACTTGACACTTAACGAACAAAACTTGTTGTCAGGTGTCTCAAATGCGTGGACGCTCCCTGTCAGAAAAGCTGCCCAACTAATCTGGACATCAAATCCTTCATTACGAGCATCTCCAACAAGGTACGTTCAACACACGACCGATTTGATTGCTGGAAGTTGATTGAATATCAAAAGACATTATTCCCGTAATGTCCCGTAAATCTTGGTGGTAGAACTACTACGGCGCTGCAAGGGCCATCCTGTCCGACAACCCTCTGGGTTTGACCTGTGGCATGGTTTGTCCCACCTCCGAACTCTGTGTGGGAGGCTGCAATCTCTACGCCTCTGAGGAGGGGCCCATTAACATCGGAGGGCTGCAGCAGTTTGCCACCGAGGTACTGGTGGTTCTTTTGGTTGTATTTTCACTCATGAACATTTGGAATAAACCTCCACCGTTGTTGTTTTTTAAACTGTACCACTGAATTAAAAGATTTGAGTGTTTCCTAATGAGTAAGTCACATGGCTTTTAAGCCCTTCTGTATAATTAGAAGTAGCATTTTCTGATAAAAGTCAAGAATATGATTTTTTTTTCAACAGGTGTTCAAACAAATGGGAATCGCTCAGATCCGCAATCCCGAACTCCCACAGGCGTGTGAGATGCCAGAATCTTACCACGCCCCCGTGGCTCTGATCGGATGTGGCCCAGCATCCATCAGCTGTGCTTCCTTCCTCGGTCGACTGGGATATGACAATATCACGATTTTTGAAAAACAGAATTACACCGGCGGTTTGAGGTAGCTGATCATCAACATCCTGGCTATCACACAACACCCAGTTCACAGTATTTTTTCAGGCCATTCATTTATTTTATTAACATTAGGATTTGATCTAATAGATAATTTGCATTACTTGACAAATATGGTTTATATCATGCCACCATTTAATCTGACAAATCCTAAACAATTAGAGAAATGGGTGGAAAAGACTGAATAGGAAAATTGCTTTTATGTGGCTAAAACTACATAAACTCTACAGTCTGAAACTGCAATTGAATATTAAGTATGACTTAATCATCAAATGAATTCAATATCAGTATTTTTATATAATAGTAATGTAGAAATATTGACATATACAGTGGTGGTTTTTATGCAGGTTTTACAGTTTCTCTTTTTCACGTAAATGAAAGGGTTCACTGTAATTAAAATATCCAACATTTTTACATGCATCAGTGGCAATAAATTAGCTTGGACCTGTAATTCTACCCTCAGGTGGGTATCCCAAGCCTAACCCTAAACCAGATGGGCTATATTCTGTAATAATCTCCAACATTTAGATTAAAAGATCTAAAATTGCATCAATTCTAAATTTAACACTATCCAAAACAAGTGAACAAGGATATAAAACAGTATATTTTTTCTTGTTTTGTTCTCATGATGTGTAAGTGCACACACTGCCTCTTTCCGTTTCACAGCACATCCGAAATCCCTCAGTTTCGCCTTCCCTATGAAGCCGTCCAGTTTGAAATAGACCTGATGAAGAACCTGGGCGTCAAGGTTTGAACCACAAACACTCTCGCACATATGCATGTTTAATATTAATATTATATTAATTATTATATATATAATATCTATTCATCGTTAACATTTGTTTGACCAGAGTATAACATTTTAGACTAAACACGAAAGTGCCAGTGACTCAATTTCTATATACAGCATCAATTTACAAGCATTCAAGGAAACCAGATTCTTTTTTTGTTTTGTTTTGTTTTGTTTTGTTTTGTTTTTTGCCAGAATAGACTGGAATTATTTAGTTTACATTGTAAAAACTGGCAGTTGAATAAGGGTGTGCAGACATTTTATACCAGCTGTACATAATATGTGTGTATGGCCCAGGTGGTGTGTGAGAAGGGCCTAGGCATGAATGGAATGACTTTGACGAGCCTCAAAGAAGAAGGGTTCAAGGCTGCGTTCATCGGGATCGGTAAGGAAAAGGAAAAACTGTTTCAAAGCAATGACGACTGCTTGATTTTTAGTGATTTTCAGTCCACATTCAATCCAGTTAACTTTACGTGTAGGTCTGCCCCAGGCCAACCGAGCTGAAATCTTCCAGGGTTTAACCGTGGATCAAGGCTTCTTTACATCCAAAGATTTCTTGCCTCGAGTAGCCTTGGCCAGCAAAAAAGGTACCGGTACTTGGCACCTCCACAAAAAAATGATCATTAGGGTGACTGTGTGGCTGACGTGAATATTGCTGGACTGATTGAGCCACCACTTCCCAAGAACACCCAACATTATATGTACAGACGTGATGAAGCGTGACCTCTACGGACCTTGTATGTCAGGAAGGATTCTGGAGTGAATGGGGAGCCACTGGAAAAAGCTTAAATTCAGAAAAATGTGATCTTTGTTGCTAAAATCCTGGCAGGAATCTAGTGGTGTTTTAGAGGCTTTTCAAATATCCTGATAACAGTAAAGTACAATTGACCACACTTATTATCTGAGTGACTGATCAGTCACTCGGTGTGCTCTTCTCCTCACATTCTGGACCAAGCTGCTAAAATATTTGCACTGTCTGAAAATGTACTTTATCCTTCTGATTACTTTCTTGTTATTCAGCTACTAATTATATTAGATAATTACCTGTAAATCACTTTAGATATACCGGTAACTCTATCAATGAACTGGTCCCTTTATACTGACATTATGAATATTCCTTAGTCTTTACAAAACAGCATTTCACTCTAAATAGACAAAGTTGACCATTTTCAATGGGGAAAAGTCTATTTAAACAGGTGAAAACACATACAGTAACTCTTTTTCCCTTTAACTTTGTAGGGATGCAGAGATGTTGTTCCTCTCTGCCAAGTCTAAGAGGTGTGGTGATCGTTTTGGGGGCTGGTGACACCGCATTTGATTGTGCAACGTCGGCACTTCGGTGTGGAGCCAAAAGAGTCTTCGTCTGCTTCAGGAAGGGCTTCACCAACATCAGAGCGGTTCCAGAGGAGGTAAATGGATGGATGGATAAATGAATGGATGGGTGAAAAGATGGATGGATATCAGGCCAAATGGATGAATGGAGGTACAGATGGGTGGATGCGGTATGAATGGATGAGTGAAAAGATGGATGATTAGTGGATGGCTGTTTTGACACTATCATTTCCTGAGGAAAATATAAAATCACAACGTCACAATCCTAAAATGAGACCAGGAAAAAGTTCTATTCCAACTTCATGGGCAACTGTGCACTTTTTTATAGTCAGTCGAGTATTTCAGGGACTTTAACCTTCAAAAAAAATCACATATTTATTCTTTTCCCATGAAACTTCCCATAGAAATGTGCTTCTCTTTAGATGGAGCTGGCCAAAGAGGAGCAGTGTGAGTTTCTTCCGTTCCTGTCTCCTCGTGAGGTCATCATGAAGAACGGCCGGATTGCCGGGTTACAGTTCTGTCGCACCGAGCAGACTGAGGAGGGCGACTGGTTGGAAGACGAAGAGCAGGTTGTCAGGCTGAAGGCTGATTACATCATCAGTGCCTTCGGCTCCATGCTCAGTGATCCACAAGGTAACAGTGGATCTGGGCAGCGATCATATTTCATAAAAAACCAGGGGGTTTTATGTTTGTAAGAACCGCCCCCTCAAAAAAAAAAAATGTGTGTGTGTGTGTGTGTGTGTAGTGACTGCAGCCATGGCTCCCGTGAAGCTGAACCGATGGGGAACTCCGGAGGTGGACTCTGATACGATGCAAACCAGTGAGCCCTGGGTGTTTGCGGGAGGAGATGTTGTTGGTTTGGCAAACACCACTGTGGAATCTGTGAACGACGGCAAACAGGCTGCTTGGCACATTCACAGATACATCCAGGTAAATCGACTCAGCTTCACACCAGGAACTTATTAGATGACATGAGTCAACATCAACAACAAACAGTCAGTAGCTGGATAAACTCGGTTAAAACCTGTATTTTTTAAAGAGGTATGCTGCTACAATGCTACTTACAACCTTTCTTACGACAGCAACATTTTCATCTCCAAGGCTGTTCTGTTAGTTTTTCAAGCTTTCAATCTTTCAAAGTTGTCCAGATTTTCACCTTTTTTTCCTTTACAAACACAGTCACATTCAGTCTGGATTGAAATGCCACTATAGTTCTGGTTATTAAAGATACTCAGAGCCTGACCACCAAACGAGCAAGTCGAAGGAAAAACTCACTCTGAACAGAAAGAAACCTCGAGCAGGACCAGGCCCATATGAGAGGATCCTCCTCATCAGATGGGACAAGAAGGGGAGATAGAATGGGGGGAGGACATAGACAGGAGAGGAGCAGAAACACACATCATCTGTAACATTAATTTGTTACATTATTCGTATTGAAGGGCTCAGCTAGCTGACATGTTTGTTTGTTTGTTTTAAGTCTTTGTATGGACAGACGGTGGATTTGGTTCCGAAGCTGCCGCTGTTCTTCAGTGCCATAGATCAAGTAGATATCAGCGTCGAGGTGTGTGGAATTAAGTTTCCGAACCCATTCGGCCTGGCCTCTGCTCCTCCGACCACCAGTGCAGCTATGATCAGGAGAGGCTTTGAGCAGGGATGGGGATTCGCTGTCACAAAGACATTTGGACTTGACAAGGTACAATTTACTTAGAAAAATGGAAAAAAATGAAGGTTTCTTGTTTGCCCTGAACATGAATATGATCTTTAAATTTCCTTGTTATAATCTAAATTGCAATTTTATAATTCAAATTCAAGACATCAAGCTCATATTGAGCAGCTGATAGTGTCTTTTTAAAAATAGCCAATATTATCGATTCACATATTTGTGTGTAAACATGTTTCTGCAGGACTTGGTAACAAATGTGTCTCCTCGTATTGTGCGAGGCACCACTTCAGGCAATGTGTATGGCCCAGGTCAGGGGTCATTCCTCAACATTGAGCTTATTAGCGAGAAGACGGCAGCTTATTGGTGTCAATCAGTGGCCGAACTTAAGAGGAGCTTTCCGAATAATGTAAGTTTTACGCCCCTCTTTTTTTCCCTTTATATCTGTAAATATAAAGATAGAAATAAATAGAGGGAGCAATGGAAAGATTCAGAGATAAAGATACAGAGATAGAATTACAGACAGACATGGAGATAATGTATGAGAAGGACAGATAGAGATATGGAGACAGACAAAGAAATAAAGTTACAAAAAGAGATTCATATAAAAAGAGAGATCAGGAAATAATATTTAATATTATTCCGATATATTGTTTCAAAAGGATTAGTAGTAAGTAATACAAACTTCCCCAGATGCTTGAGCCTTAACTAAATACATCCCGATTTTCACAAAGACTTTTGTCTGGAATGTCTCTGTCTTGATATTTATTTATGTTTCATCTAACCTTTCACTGAGTTAAAACTTTTTATAATATCTAATATTGTGTGTGTTGATATTTGTTTCTATTCTAGGTGGTTATCTCCAGTATAATGTGTAGTTACAACAAGGAGGACTGGACAGAACTGGCCAAGATGGCAGAGGTAGCCAAACTCATAAAATTCATGTTTAAAGTGTGGCTACAGTAGATCTCCTCTGTTTTATCTCCCACTTCAAATACCACAATTTGGTGAATTTATTAAAATATAACAAGCGTATGGTTGCATTTAGGATTCAGGAGCAGATGCTCTGGAACTGAACCTGTCCTGTCCTCATGGGATGGGAGAGAGAGGCATGGGACTGGCCTGCGGTCAGGTTGGAAAACACACCTCACTAGATGACCAACTTTTCTTTCAGGCCTTGTACAAATCAAGGGATCAATTCTTGCAACTAGCGCAACTATTGCTTCTTTATCATGAACTGTGAAATTAGTATGTTGGGTTTGTGTGTTCAGATGTCATTTATGTCTTTGATCAGGATCCAGTGTTGGTGCGTAACATCTGCCGCTGGGTCCGTGCAGCCGTTTCCATCCCATTCTTTGCCAAACTGACACCAAATGTCACAAACATTGTTGACATTGCAAAGGCTGCACACGAAGGTAGCACACTTCACCGCCTGACGTTGTTTCAGTTCTACGTCAGTACTTTGATATTACTGCACACTTTACTTTGCAGAAATAATAAAGGGCTTGATGTATATTTTGTAATAAATGCCAAAACATTGACGGCTTCATTGTGTGAAAGGTGGAGCAAATGGAGTGACAGCCACCAACACAGTCTCAGGAATGATGGGACTGAAGGCCGACGGTGCCCCCTGGCCAAGTGTCGGAAAGGGAAAACGTACCACTTATGGAGGGGTGTCTGGTAATAACACGCAACACACACACTTTTAACACACACTGATGCGTCCCATTCTGTAAAAAAAAAAGAGTGTCACCAGTACAAATCACTTTTATCATCTAAATATTCCTTAAAGACCAGAATGCATTCATGGCCCGTGTTCGTGCACACAGGTAATGCCATCAGACCCATAGCTCTTCGAGCGGTTTCCGCCATTGCTCGAGCCATTCCTGGCTTTCCAATCCTGGCCACGGGAGGCATCGACTCAGCAGACACCGGACTGCAGTTTCTCCACGCAGGGGCCTCCGTGTTACAGGTGATCAATCTAATGCAACTATTAGCAGGATCCTGTTGAACCTAGTGGGTACTATTTGATGGTTCTCTGATGTTTACTGAAACTCTACAGTGCACAGATGTGAGCACTCTGGTTGAAATGTCTGTTAATGTGAATGGAAATTGTGCAAGTGGATGATAAAATAATCTTCAAAATACTTGAAGTTACAGTTGACACCCTCCCTTTTGCATTTTAAGTTAAAATGAGTTAAACAAAGTTTAAAAAAAATACAGTACAAAACCTGTAATGCTGGGGCTGACAAACTTTTTATAAAATTAAATTGCTTTGCTTCCTGATTTGCAAAAGAACACCTGCACAATCTGTGTGTGATGAGCAAAGGTGTGTTTATGTAATATGAAGTTGAAAAGAAGATAGACTCTAAAAATAGATAATGATCCTAAACCCATCTCAAATTCCACCATGGAATCCTGACGAGCCGCTAGCTAAAAATTTACGGGTGTACGTTTTCACTGTTACCACAGGTGTGCAGTGCCGTGCAGAACCAGGATTTAACAGTAATTGGAGATTACTGTGTGGGTATGTGACCTGCCATCGATCTTTCTATCCAGTCTTTTTTCAAAGTTTGATAAATATACAAGCTTTGAAATGAACATAATGCTCCAAGATTCCTTTCAAATGTAGGTTTGAAGGCTTTGCTGTACCTGAAGAGCCTGAATCTCAACACCTGGGATGGTCAGTCACCTCCAACCGAGAAACATCAGAAGGGCAAACCAGTGCCCAAACTGGAAGACCTTATTGGAAAGGTATCAGGGATCGCTCCTAAAAACCTTTATCAGCATAAATATTAAAATTTAGTTGGACTGTTTAGTGGTCTTGATGTGACCTGTTCAATTTTACAACACTTCATACATTCATTGAGTTTTGTATCATCGTTGCAACTATCTGCTGAGTTCATTGCACTTGTTAATTTGTGTGTCCTTGCGTGTGTAGAATGTACCCAGCTTTGGTCCATACCTCAAAAAGAGGAGGGAAGCTATTGCAGATTACAAGAAGAAGCTGAAAGATGCTGGTAAGGATTATGTGAAGGAACCAACATCCATTCGTTGCAGCACGGCCAAGCGACCTATTCCTGCAGTCAAGGTACGGACGCACTGAGCACACCATTTGACAAGTATAGATTTGGTCACATTAATATTAATATTATAAGATTTAAAAAAAATCAGAACATGCGTGTCATCTGTGTGCGCGTGTTTTAGGATGTGATTGCCAGATCGCTGAACTATATTGGAGCTTATCAAGAACTTAGCAACTTGGAGCAGGTACATATTTTCACTCAATATAATAATCCTAGACAAATTATACAGCTCATTTTAAATGTCTCTGTTGAATTGCACTTTGTTTTTTTTTCTTTTTTTGTGGCTTATGTCACTTTAACAAATAATCAGGGATAAATGCTTTACAGCCCTGTATGTGTGTGTGTGTGTGTGTGTGTGAGAGAGAGAGATAAGTATCATCTACAAGCTAATACTACCCATGCAGGTTGTGTGCATACAATGTACTAATTACAACCAGCTGATAGATACAGTTTAGTTCGTAAAGTATCAATTTCATGTAGAAGCCGACACATGACTCAGTGCGACACGATAACGTGACCATTGTGTATCTTCTCAGGTTGAAGCCTTAATAGATGAAGAAATGTGTATCAACTGTGGTAAATGCTACATGACCTGCAATGATTCAGGATACCAGGTCTGTTCTTCTTTACACTATCTGATAGTGGCCACAACTTTCAGGGTTTGTCTCATTTTTCTAAACTGTTTTTTTTTTTAAACGTACGCTGTCTGCAGGCAATAGAGTTCGACCCTGAGACTCATATCCCAAAGGTGACTGACAGCTGCACCGGCTGCACTTTATGCTTGAGTGTCTGTCCAATCATTGACTGCATCAAGATGGTGACCAGGAAAACACCATATGAACCCAAGAGGGGGTTGCCAGTTAGCCCTGTCTGCTAAAGCAAAAATCCCCCATCTACATACCTACTGTAGTATTTTTGGTCCAGGCGTGAACTCAAACAGGAAACCAGATCTGTGAAGCAAGATTTATTACACAATTGTGGACTCTTCGACAAACAACCTGGGGGTATGGACCCCCCGGTGTGGGCTGGGGAAGAGCATCTTCTCTTCCGCATCCAGACCTTTTGAATACATGACCGCGCCCAGTAGGCGTATCGGACAGTGACGCAAAAGTCATGCGGTAGTGCCAAGGCCACAAGTGGCCATGACTTTTGTCCCATATACTGTGCCCCACATACTCGATCATACAGAAGAAATACAAACTTTATGTAATTATACAATCATATACGGTTATACCTAATTCTGATGATTATGATTACGA
>CAAE01011868.1:40018-58951 GCA_000180735.1 Tetraodon nigroviridis
AGGACAGAATGCAGCGATTTCAAGATAAAATCGACCTTCTGTTTTGTCTTACAGACTGATTTTAGCTCAAGTTTCTGCTTTCTGTCAGTGATTTGATTACTTGGTAATTTCCTGGTAACGAGGGCAACCCGTAGCTGTAGGTCTCTGATTAAGAGGAGAAGATGAGCTGTTCCTGAAAACTGGCTCATATCCTCTAACTCAGATAAGGGATGTGATCTGTAATTATTAAAATGTGCTTTTATAGCTGAGGCCCTCAAAATGCTGAGGGGGAAGCAGACTTCTAGGTTCCTATGTGGGACTGAGCCCATCCTCAGTGTGCTGCTTATTGAGGGAAGGACTCGTACATGCTTATCCTCTTGTTGTCATGTGGGTAGCGCTATGTCTCAAGGGTGTGAGGTAGATGGGCCCCGAGCAGCCTCAGGATGATTCTGATCCCTTCTGATCAGCTGATTAGTGTGGTCCAGGAGAGTTATAGGACAAGGTTGAGGTGTGACAGAAGATGTGGAGGTGGGACCTCATCAGATACCAGCTTCAAGTTGCGAGAATTGCTATAGACTAGAATGGAGACAGCATGACGATCCAAAGAGGCTGCTGAGGTTGCGGAGGGTGCAGGTTATAAAGGTGGAGGGTTTTAGGTGCTTAAGGTCAACACAGTCCAGAGACTGTGAAGAAGGGTAAGGGTAAACCCAAGCAAGTAGGCAGCAGCAGGAGGGAAGGTATGTTAGAAATGGTAAAAGGAACGTGAAAAACTTTTAAAGAATCATGAAGTCAGACCTCTCTTAAGGCAGAAGGGTCTCGAGAAAAACATGCCTATGTAGTATTTATGTATTTTATATATTTTGTTTGCCATGTTTGTATATTTGTTTCCCCTCTCTCTCTCTCTCTCTCTCTCTCTTTTATTCTCTCCATCCTCCCCCTCTTCTTTCTCTTCCTTTACCTAGCTGGCTTTCAGCAGGGTGGTTCCCCCTTGTCAGTCTGGTCCTGCTCAAGGTTTCTTCCTGTTAAAGGGAGTTGTTCCTTGCCTCTGTGCTGACCCCAGGGTTCAGGCTCTGGGTTTCTGCCTCTGCAAATTACAACTTTGTGGTTAAATATAAAAAAACTGAATTGAATTAGAGTAAGGATGAAGACGAGAACTGTGGATGTAGTGGGAGGGGACAGGGGGTTAGTTTAGAGGATAGGGTTGGATGGAGACAGTCGATTCACTGTGGCAACCCTGAGGGAAACCGCTGAAAGCAGAGGAAGGCGTCAATGAACGAGTGAACAGATGATTATAACTCTCATAACAAATTTAAATGTGTTTACATTGTCCATATAATTGAAGGGCGTCTGTTTAGGGCTTAAGCCTCAATGGATGTCATTATAAATGTGACATTTCTGGATAAATAATAGATTAAATTAATCAGGGCAGACTGTCCAAATCAACAAGTTCCCACTGCATGAAGTAACTTGCAGTACACATTTTCCACAGTTAATTGATTAAAAATGAATACAAATAAGTGCCATGTAACAGGAACATATGTTCTGTGTCACTATTGTCCCTGTTCTTGTCCTACATATAATAGGCAAACTGGAATATATAAATATATCATGTGGATAAAAAATACACACATGAATTATTAGAAATGAAAAAAATTTTTAAATATAAATCAAAACATTTTAACATATAACATATACTGTATACAGTTTAACTGATTATGTTTTCATCAAAGATATGGACCTATTTTGTTGGAAATACCAACCTTAAAATATACATTTTTATTTTTGCCTATGTATACACAAATATCTGGATTAGCACTAAATTTACAGCAAATATGATTTACATGTTTTCATTTTCCGGTTTGGGGGACCTGTATTGACGGTTCTGTGTGATGGCCGCCTCAGTTTTACATCAACGTTAGCATCTCTGACTGTTCTCTGACTCCTCAGGCACATGTCAGGCTCCAGATTCAGGGACCTTCTACACGTCAGTGGCCCCTTCACCAAACGCGCCGGCTTCATCTCTGTCTGTGTGAGTATTCGGGTCCCTGCAGGACCCACCTGAAACGATAAAAAGGAAACTCTTAATCAGGGTCTTAGTTCTCGGTCGTCATTAGTTGTTCGGTATGTACCCACTTTTGGTGTTTTACCGGGAAACAAAGGACGTTAGAAGTAAAGTTGTGTTTCAAAATGACCATGTTTATTGTAAGAATTGCTGGCTTTCATGTCGTTAACAGCACCTGTGTTAACTCCTGCAGGTGATAATCGTCTTGTCGGTGAGACTGTGGCTGATGGGAGGATCGATGCCTCTCTTTTCCGAACAGGACAATCCAGCATCTTTCTCTCCTTATCTTCTCACAAGGTCATGCCCACAAAACAACTCATGCCCACTCAAACAACATCCATGAAAGTAACCTTAAGGTTAAACATGCAGTAAAATGCAGATTTACCTTTGTCTATACTGCTGGTCCGTTGTGCATCAGGCCAGTGGAAGATGAGCTCTGATGTTGTTGTTATACTTTGGGGTTAAAATCCATGACCTTTTTTGGGGGGAGTTTGGGATTGTTGTGACTTTTCATGTTCACAGGTTCCCTCCCTGGTTTTGTTGCTCCTGTTCATCTTCTTAAGCTTTTTTTAAAAAAATTGTATTGCTTATTTTCAACACCTGTGTCTCTGTCTTCATGTTGTGTGTTTACTCCTGTCTTTGTCACATAGTAGTTCTGTGCACCTCTCATTTTTGTTTCAGACTTTTTTTTATTAAATAATAGTTTTCTCTGCTTTTAATTTTATCACCTTCTTGTCTTTTATTAATTAGAATAACTTTGCTAATATTAATTATACTGTCAAAGTTTCAAATCTCTACCGCATCTTTTCTGAGGTGTTTTTTTCACTTCTGTTATGATTATCAAATCTTTGGTTTTCATGTTTGACATCGTCTAATGAGCTGCTGAGTGCCCCTCAAAAAAGGGAAGGCTTGATTTAGGTGATCAGGAATGAGGTCCTAAATTATATCTTTCTTTCCTTATTTTTTCTGACACTTTTTTCATCCTGTTTCTCTGCCTTTCAGGATTCTGACATATTCCTACCTGTTGTCCTTCAATGCCTGGTTGCTGCTCGTCCCGGCTGTGCTGTGCTATGACTGGCAGGTGGGAAGCATTCCCCTGGTGGAGTCCCTGGCGGATTTGCGCAACGGGGCCACGGTGCTGCTGGCCCTGGTGATCCTCACGCTTTGCGTACGCTGCATCTTTGCACTCCAGGTAAGAGCATGAAAAGCTGCTCCGCATGGGCTTGCTATTCGTTTCAAATGAAACTTTCTTTTTCTTTCTTCACACGGAATCTGTATTTTTTCACAATTTGGTCTTTTAAAGGCTGTTGTCTTTCATTTTTGACCAGCTACAGTAACAAAAGCAGATTTCAGTAAACTGTCTGCTCTAAACTTGTAATTTAAAAAAAAAAAAATTCTAACTTACGTGTTGCTTGTTTGGTCCCCCCACAGGAGAGCAGAGAAATTCTGGTGGGAGTTTTGTTCCTTGTCTTTCCCTTCATCCCCGCCAGTAACCTTTTCTTCAGGGTGGGATTCGTTGTAGCTGAGAGGGTTCTGTACATGCCAAGGTGAGCTTTGTCCTAATCATACTAGATCCTTTTAATGTATTAAAACAAGAAGAGTGTTCTGCAAACATCTAAATGTGCTTTAATGCCTCTTGGATTGTTATTGCTGCTAGTCGACCTCGGTAAATTCGATAGTTTGCCAGGTTTATTTCTCCTTCTCCTGTTCTCGTCCTTTAGTATGGGTTACTGTATCCTGGTGGCCCTTGGTGTGGGTCGCTTGTGCACAGTGGTGGGCAGATATGGCGCCACAGTTGTCAGTGTCTCTGTGGTGCTGCTGCTCCTGTTTTTCTCCTGGAAGACGGTGCATCAGAACCAGGTTTGGCTGTCCAGGGAGGCATTGTTCCGGTAAGCAGGGAGAAAGAGAGGGAATGGAGGACAGTAGCACAGATGGAAGTAAAGGTCAGACCCACTCACTGTCCCAGCTGTTCTTCCCCTTTTCAGGTCTGGTATTCAGACGCTGCCTCACAACGCCAAAGTTCACTACAACTATGCTAACTTTTTGAAAGACAGTGGCCAGCTGCAAGAGGCCATCCGGCACTACAGCACCGCTCTCAGGTGGGACACGGACCCAGAGCTGTGGGGAATTGTGGAATTAGACACCGAATCCAAGCGGAAGCCAACGCAACACTCTTTCATTTGTAGGAGGAAACGGATTTTGTCCAGAATGAGGTTGAAACGCATTATAAAGACCAAATCCAAACCAAGTGACACTACCTTAATAATCAAAGAGTACATTTCATTTAAAAGCTCTGCATATGCAGTCATTTTTGCGTTTTAGTAATTAGTCATTGAAAAAATGGCACCAGTTTGAGTAGCAACAACTACTAGGAATAATATGAAAATTAGCATATAAATAATTTAATAGGAAAACAACGGTCATAATCAGTGGAATGATTTCAGTAATTGTTTTATAAGCATGTGATAGATTAAACAGAGTAGATGTCATCAGAATGATAACAACAGATTTGTTCAAGATGTGTTTTAGAAGTATAGAAAATTAATGAAACAAACAATGGAATGATGGGAAAAATTACATTTAAAACTTTAAAACCATTACTGTGTCAGGCCTAGTGATTTAGCTTGTTTTATTAGGGTCTGCACAGAGATGCAGAGTTGTAGACCTAAACACTGCTCACCAACAATGATGCCTCCAGCCCCATCAAGTTAGTTTCTGCTTCACAATTTTGTTAATAATAATAATAATAATTATAATAATAATATGTTATTAAATCATGCGATTGTATCATTCACTACATATGATTGATGTACAGTATCTCCTGGTACTGAGAACTGGCTCCAAGAGTCATGTGGAACCCTAAAATGCACATGTGGAGGAGAATAATTAGTAGTAATCTGTAAAGCCAAACTATGGAAATTGGGCTGTGGGAGCTCTGGTTTTGCTCACTGAAAAGACGTCATGATGGTACAACACATATGGTAGTGAGGAATAATCACAGTGACGTCTCTCTTCCTGTCTTCTGACGTCTGCAGGTTGTACCCTCAACATGCCAGTGCCATGAACAATCTTGGCACGCTGACTCAGAGCCCAGAGGAGGCAGAAAGCTACTACAGAAAAGCTCTGGCCATCAACCCTCAGCATAACCGAGCCCTGTTTAACCTCGGCAACCTCTTCAAGTGAGAGCAACGCTGTTTTTAGATTTTTCTGAAAATGAAATCATAGGTAATATGATCATTATACGATGGTTCAGGTCTCAAGGGAAGGAAAAGGAAGCTGAAAGTCTGCTGAAGGACTCCATCCATTTTGGGCCACATTTCGCCAACGCTTACTCCAGCCTGGCCTCTCTCTACGCTGAGCAGGTGAACCATCCCGAACAGAAGATGTTTGGTGCCATTTACCAATTCTGAGCCTTATGAAGTTAATTAATGACTACTCTTTTGAATAGTTGATAGTTTTGTACGTTTATAATCCTGTTGTCCTGTCAACTTTTACACAGAAACGATTTTTCGAAGCCAAAGAAGTTTATCTCAAAGGGATAGAAAAATGTCCTGAAAACTCGGACCTGCATAATAACTACGGTGTCTTTCTGGTGGATACAGGTGAAATAACTTCACTTGTTATTAAATATGCACCATTCATGATTTCCTCTTTGAATCAAAGTTTAGATGCCTTTTATTGTCATTATTATTGTTTTTATTATCAGTCATTGGGTATGTTTTATTTTTATTTTTTGACATTCTTTAAGAACAAATTGATGGAAATTGAAGTCCCCCACTCATGAGAGGACTTTTTTCCAGTCCGCTGGATCGATGTCAGGCCTGTTCATTTAGAGGAATACTAGAATATAAAGAGCAAACAAAGATACCATTTTTAGTGAGACGTGACAAAATGTCAGAGGTCTTCAATTACATTTGCCGTAGATGTATTTATACACTGAGCGTTAAAGTGATGTGATACAGATTTATTTCTTTACCAAAAGCGTTTTATGTGTAATGGAGTCTCATCGTTTATAGGAAATATGACCAAACTCAAGCGGCAACCACAGAAATTCCCACGTTCTGGTTCTAAATACTGATGGATGAAACCCTCAAGCAGCCTGTTTCTCTGCATGGGTCAATTACCTGAATTCCAACAGTTTCTCAAAAATTTCAGATAAAAGAAAAGTCAGATTTATACCTGATTATTAATGAGATTAGATCAGAGTTACTGATTGCAGAATTCTTTTGATGTGCTTGTACACATGCGCACAATTCAACCTTACACACACAGGCACGCACACACACACCTTCCTTTTTTCTCTGTTTGAATACTTCACTGTACATTGTTGATTGTGTGTTACTACTCATTTTTAGCATTCTCTAGATTCTCTTTGTTGTCACTTTTATTTAGCAATAAGAAAAAGGAGGTTAGTTTTTCTGTCTATCTTTTTTTCAATCCCAGTCTTGTGGAATTTTTGTCTTTGGAGATTTCCCAACATTTCTTTTTATGTGCTGTCTTCCAGGAGAGGACGAGAGGGCGGTTGATCACTACCAGCAGGCTATCAGACTGAAGCCAACACACTACATCGCCATGGTCAACCTGGGCCGTCTCCTGAGATTAAATAACAAGAACCAAGAGGCAGAGTTCTGGTACAAGAGGTGGGCCCAGAACACAAAACTAGCAGTCATAGAAAACTGTCATCAGATTATAAATAAATTCCACCCGATCATCGATAACTTGTTGGTAGGATTGTTTAATGTTTTCTTTTCGTTTTAAAAGTTTTAGATATGTAATCTTCCATTTTGAAAGTAAGGCCGCATAGTTGGAAAACAATACATTGTACATTATACACATCTAAATTATGAAATGTACTTTACACTGTGAGAGACAGTGATAGTCTCATTACAGCATGTAAAACTCACACACGTACGGTTCTTAGATGTTGTGTACTGGTGTCATTTCCACACAGCAGCTTCATCATCATCCTCATCAGGGTGTGTGTGTGTGTGTGTGTGTGACCTTCAGGGCCCTGCGGGTGACCAAGAAGGCGGACATCCTGACTCCACTTGGAGCTCTGTACTACAACACGGGCCGGTATGAGGAGGCCCTGCAGGTGTACAGGGAGGCCACCAGCCTGCAGCCGGACAACACAGACATATGGCTGGCTTTTGTGAGCACGTGCACACCAACGCAACCAACGCAACCAACGCATCCAACGCAACGACGCCTTTTGTTTGCCCAGTCAAGTTGTTTTGCAGTTATAATACACTTGAGTTTTGGCCTGAAAAGGAGATATGGGGGAGACGTAGATGTGGAAGCCTGGTGCTAAATAACTCCAGGCTCCAGAGTCCTGATATTAGCTTGATGCTAACTGTTAGCTCACAGGTCATAGCTCTACTTTGATTATAATGAAGTACTCACAAAGTAGATTAGTTGTTCTGTGTGACCAGCGGCTGGTTTAACGTGGCTACATTTGCTTTTAGAATACTATTAATGGCAAAGTTGCTAGCCACATGGTTTTGGGCTACGCGTCCAACTAGCAGCCTTGTTTTGGTTGACTAGTTTATTTAAACTGTACAATTTCATGGTGGCACTAGGTTATTAGGGCGAATTCTTCATCAGCTACTGCTTATTTAGTGATATTTTAAAAATTAAATGGTTAGATAACCAGACTTCTCATCAGTGATAACTTGTTGACAGGTGTTAAATTTGAACGTTTGCACTTTATTCTCACCTGGATTTGCTCACTTTTAAGCCACTGTGATCAAAATGAGATGCTCAATGACAGGAAATGTACCACTGTCCAGGTCCTTTCATTCCTCCTCCTGTACCCATTCTACCTTTTTCCTCTGCAGGCTCAGGTTTTAGCTGTGGCCGATCGTAGCGGTGAAGCAGAGAAGCTCACGCTGGAAATCATATCCAAAGAAATCAGCTGCGTTGAATGTTATCGGCTCCTGTCTGCCATCTACAGTAAGCGTGGCAACTACACCGAGGTGTGTGAACATAACCCTTTGTTGGTTCATATGGTTTTTTTTTATTTTTCAAACACACTGTTTTGATTTTAATGAACAGTAATCGATCTTTCCGTGTAGCTAATGCCTGACAGAAAATGAACTGGTTGACATCAGGCCCAACCTCAGAAGGTAGATAATGTTGGGTAGATTTTTGATTATTTATTTCCTGGAATGAATAAATTAAAAAAAAGTAGGGGAAGGATTTTAGGTACCTAAGGTCAACAATCCAGAGCAATGAGTGTGGAAAAGAGGTGAAGAAACGTGTGATGGCAGCGCTGGAACAGGTGGGGAAAAGTGTAGAAGGGTTTAGCTAAAATGAAAGGAAAAGGTTCCAAAACTCGTGGTGAGAGCAGCGATGTTGTTTGGTTTAGAGACGGTGCCACTGAGGAAAAGAGAGGAGGCAGAGCCGGAGGTAGCGGAGATGAAGATGCTGAGGTTCTCTTTGGGAGTGACCAGGAAGGACAGGATCAGGAAGGAGGACATCGGAGGGACAGCTCACGTTAGAGGGTCTGGAGAACCAGAGAGGCCAGACTGAGACGGTTTGGACACGTCCAAAGAGGAGGGTTATGGATGTAGTGAGAGAGGAGCAGAAGGTAGGTGCGAGAGGAGAGGATGCTGGAGACAGGGTTAGATGGAGGCTGCTGACTGGCTCTGGTGACCCCTGAAGGGAACACACCGAGAGGAAAAGAGAGGTTTTCCTGACTGGTCCACCCCTCCTGCCTGCTGCTCTATGCTGATTGGTCGTCACTGACAGGGGCCCCAGTGTGGTTGTCTTGTCTTTAACGGGCCTGGATAATCAAACTAAATTGCCCTACAGGAATGAATAAAGCTGTTTGATTTGTCTTTGTGTGGCTCTGTGCACGTTGTGTGTTGACCTTTGTGATTGTGCGTGTGCGCCAGGCGCTGGGGGCTCTGGACAGGGCCCTGCAGCAGAATCTCACCGATGTGACGGTGAGAGCGGAGCTGTATTTCTCCAAAGGAAACCAGCTCAGAGAGATGAACCTGCTGGAGCAAGCTTTCAAGGTACTTGGCCGATTTGGTTTCTGCCTCGAAATTTTCGGCACACCGTATTTTATCGTATTTGATACAAAACTGTAATCTGAGGCGTTGTAGCGTACACCTATACTGACCTTCCAAGAGTGGGGTGACTTTATATAACCTTATATAACTTCTTTAAATTTAGTCCAGTTGGACTAAATCCATCCTCTGTCTCTCTGCTGTTATCAGGGAGTTTCTTTTTCTCTTTCATCTTTTCGGGGCCTGAACACGTTTAAAAATTCAGATGTGAAGATCTGTCAAATTCTAAAACCTTTTCAATATAAATGAAGGGACAAACAATAACTTTTAACAAATATGATGTTATTATGTAGATGTATTAAACCTTTGTTAGATCTGACATTAAGCAACTTTTCTGTAGCCCAAAAAAACCAAACCAGCCAAAAACGAGCATTGTGTAATAATATAAGTAATTAAGGTTCAACAAGCTGTTGGTATAATTTGACCGTGTGTGTTTGAAGTTTTCTGATAGGAACTTCCTCCCCGTCCGTTTTTATTCTCTCCTAGAGCTACGAGCTGGCAGTGGAGCTCAAGCCCGACCAGTCCCAAGCCTGGATGAACATGGGAGGAATTCGGCACATGAAGGTAACAACAGTCCAACATCGACTTAATTTAAACAAAATGTAGTCGGGTTTTTTTTTTTTGCGTGTGGTGTGCGTTAAAGAGGCATTGAATTATGTTACGGGTAAGTTAATAACAGAGTTTATACTAGTTTAGCGTTATATATGTTTAAATTTAATTGAAATTGACTGTTAATGGGTCTTTGTACTTGCAGGGAGACTATGCTGCAGCCAGGATGTACTACCAACGAGCTCTGCTCCTCAACCCTGGTTCTAAACTCCTGAAGGAAAATTTGGCTAAACTGGACAGACTTGAGAGAAGATTGTCTGCTGGGGAAAAGTGAAGCCCGAAGCTTTAAGACGGCCGGATCAAACAACCGCTCGTTTAAGCTCTGGTGACTGAGTGGACGCTGTCGTCCACACGGCAGAGTTAAAATCATACTACAGAAATTTGCATGAACTTTCAGACACTTATATTTTATGTTATTCAAGGACATTTAAAGTATTTTACTTTATAAAACAGATAATCATTTTGTCATCTGTGACATTTTTATTGTACTGCAGAGCAGAGGTCATTGTTGTCAGTGAAACTACAGCCTAAAGAGATGTGGTTTTGGCTTCTGGACGTGAAGGAAATAAAGCTTAAATGCCTGATTGGATTTATATATAGAAGCAATGATTATGATTTATTTATATACAGAAGCAATAAAGAAAAAGGCAGAAAACTTCCAAGGCAATCCAACCTTTAATATGTACCTTAACTAACACTTGTTGGAGCAAATCTCAAAGACTTGTGGCTCTTTTTTAATTCTTAAAAAAGTGAAATAAACTAAATTAATTTTAACTTTTTTTGCAAATTGCTTTTATTTTAGCCGTAAAGAAATTTGACAAATTAACATAACATACTAGAACATCTACCTTATTCCTTAAACCCACTTGGAAAAAGGAAAGAAATTACAACAGTTCTAATTGTTAAAATGTCGGCGGTTACGCAATCTGTGAAACGGGACAGTTTTCAGGCTGATCCAGGAACAGCGTTTGGAACATGTGGTTGTAGAACTCTGGGGTGGTAGCGGCAGGCCCGTTCACAGTCCGGACTGAAGTTCACCTCCAGGATCTGCGGTTGCATGACTTCCTCCCCTGGGAAAAGATTAGAATGGACAAAAAAGAAAGGACCAAATGACAACTGATGCTGACAGCTTCACTTTTTCCTCACTGGGTTAGGTAAAATGGATTCTTTTATTATTTCCTTCAAACTGCTACACACACAGCACCCCATAATGACAATGTTGATTTGAAATGTTTGCATAATAAAGGCTAAAGACGGTGGTGAGGTAAAAACCCGTCAAGCTTCATCAGGGTGGATGAAAAGCGTTGGTGCGCGTGCATTTTCAGATCTCTCTAAAATGTCTGGGCCACATTTACACACTTGTCCTGTAGCCACATCCCTAATATCACGGCTGTCTGTATACAGTCGAATGGCCTGAGCTCACCTGGCTAACTAAAGATCACAGTACTACTCATGGAACAGTGAAGCTACCAGGAGGCCCTCACCATTTGGGCTCGTACTCCATTTAAGCATGAGATCCACGGCGTAGATGGCCCGAGATGACGGGTAGGGGCAAATCCCGTAAGGCGGCGGTCGAGATGTGGCCGCCGTAAAGAGTTCCTTGAAAGCTTTGAAAATCTCTGCCTGTGAGACGAAAATAAGGACAGCAAGATCATGATACAACATGGAATTTGGGGAAATGGTACATCAGCTATCAACTGCATCCTTGTCAGTGTGTGAGCACTCACCTCCATCTCCTTCCATGTGACCTGAGGGTTCTGCTTCTCAAACATTGGGATGAAGTCGTTGTAGTGCACCTACAAACACATGAATCGTCCACTGTCATGGTAACAAAATGGATAATACCAGAGTACAACACTAAATAAATGAATACCTGCTTGAGCTCCACACCTTCCGCGTAGTTCATGACGGTGAAGTGCTTCTGGTAATCGTCAAACTGGTCCAAGGAGAAAGGTCTGCGTGGGGGAAAACAAGGCATTTAAGTATCCAGGTTGACATTTTCTGGGTGTTGTTTGTTGTTTACGTGTACAGAAAGATTATTGAGTGATTTTCTGGGTGAATATTTTACCTATTGATGACATTTCTACCAGAATAATAAAACGGTATATTAATCTAATCGTACCAAGGCAAAGGTGCTGTTAATGACAAGCTTCAATCGTTTAGTCACATGCTTGGAAATGAATGATTTTCAACCAAATATTTGAATGTAGCAGTATATATAAACATTTCTTTTGCTATTTTCTTTTCTTTCCAGTTTACAAAATCTACAAAAATCCTATTTAAAACTAAAAAACTACGACTAAAACTCCACTGTGGCCACAGCAGGGAAACGTTTAACATCCTTTATTTTCCAAGTTCTAATTTTTGAACGCTAGTGCAAAATATTAGAAACAACACATATAAATGTAGAACTGACTGATGTCGACCTGTTAGCAAAGCGCAACCAGAAGACGTCGTAGGCGTAGAGACGCAGCGGCTGCGCGGAGCGCAACAGGAGCATGTAGCGGACGTCGAACTTCACCAGGCCCACCTCCTCTCGGTGGAACAGTACTGGCTTTTCAATGTATTTACAAACCACCTGAAAAGAGTTCACAAAGTCAGATGAAAGACCACTAAAAAAGAAAGAAGAAGACAGGTTTTCAGAACACGTCTTTTCAGATGATCTGGTCAGGGGCCACAGGGACAGTAAACGCATCACAGGTTCAGGTGGGTCTATTATTTTACCAATTTGGCCTGAGCTGTGAAATCAGCTCTTTTTACCTCATAACTTGATTTTTTTCTCAGTAAAAGCTCTAAATAAGCTCTAGAATATTTCTAATACTTGTGTTTGTGTGCCTCTGAAATGCTTTACTTCAACAAATCCACTTTTTTTATGCTGTTTTTGGACTTTTTGGAGATCTTAAGTTCAAGTGTCACTAAAAAGGGGCTGAATTCCTGCAGAAATGCAATATTTTAGTTGATTTTATATTAGTTGATTTCTTTAGTAAAACACTGCAACCTAACCAAATGTAAGAAATGAAAGAATGCAAGTAAACACACACACACACACACACACACACACACACACTTGTAGTTATCACCTTGGGTGTACTTTCTCTTTGTCTGATGATGTAATCCAGGTTGCTGGTGATGTGTGTATCCAGTCCCCGGGCCAGGTTCCAGGGTTTACAGATCCAGTGGTTGTCGTCCCCACTGAAACACACGTAGGAGAGCTGAGAAGCCTCTCATCAGCACCGCCGACGTTCCCTCAGGAGGAACCGATTACCGACAAAGCCGGAAGTGTTTTAGAGATCCATAATCTGCGAATGATTCCTCAAAAAGCGGTTTCAACATAAAAAAAATGTGGAGGTCAACAGGGCTTCTGTGCCTTTACGGGACCTCCGAGGTGGTTTCCCAAAAGCCACAACAGTCCCACCTTTCCTGTCTCCTCTGATAGTTTTGGACGAAGTGCGGCAGCTCTGTCTGCAGGTTGAAGGTTTCCGGCAGCCAGGCCGGCGACGCCCCTGCCGCAACCCTGCGGGAAACGGCGGCCAAGCAGTCCTTCACCGTCACGAGGTTTTCACAGGGGAACTGGTTCAGCATCACGTGAGGCTTCTCCTCGCTTAGTGTCCTGATGGAGAAAACGATCCTCAACTTGAATCCAGGACGGTCTCATTCAGACCAGACAGAACGATGTCCGATAAAAAGAGTTGGTTTTAGAGTTTAGAGGTTCCAGGAACTTAAATGGAGTTTTTCTCCTAAAGAGTCGGAGTATTCGTGCGCTAGTGAAAACTGAGCAAAAGGGTCTTTTGGGTCGTTTCGTTGCTGACCTGAAGTCTTTGATATGAACGTATTTCCACAGGATATCGGCCTCCTCCTCTTCCTCCGTCATCTGGAACCCAGAGTGTGTCAGGTTGTTTGTAACTTGCGACATCTCAGAGTAAACTCTTCAATTGAAGCAGAAGAACACAATTAGACAGTGTAGAACCACTGAAGGGGTGTAGAAATATGACTGGGTATAAACAGATTTTTAATCTTATGTTTGTGTGGAATAAAATCTGTGAAAAACGTAAAAATACTGATTAAACAAAGCTCAAACTGGTCATTTAGCACAAGCAGCCACATGTTCCCCTCAGCTTAAAACATAAACAAAAATCACTGAATAAAACTAAAATATCTGTTTTGGACAGAAACCTGATAAAATATAACCTGTTTTTTTTTTCCCCTGAAAAAGTCATGCTTGGTTGGTTTTTCGGTGTAATTATTTCCTTTTTTCTATATTAATTTCTTTCCTTTGGGTTGTTTTTTGAAGCAATCTTGTCCATTTGGTCGAAGTAAATGTTCTGTTGGTTAGTTTGTTCTTTTCGACAGAAGCTCTAATAACGGGTGAGGCAACAGTTTGTCACGTATTCCTGTCTTTTGTGATTTTAGGTCATGAAATTTAAAGGGCATTTATTTTTTTTTACTGTTAAAGCAAAGTTTCTTCACTAATGTTATTTTTTCACACATGTTCGAGTTGCGTTATCCAAAAGCAACTTATTTCTTTGTCGCCATGGTACCCAGAACTGCTTTTTCTGTAATCTTGATGTATGTAATTAGTACGTAATTACCTTTAGACAGCAGCTAATTGCCAGTTTAACGCTGTCAGGAGATCCCGAGCTGGACCAGTCAAGTCCCATTAACACCTAAACCCACAGCCTGAAAGCACGGTGAAAGAAGGAGCCATTAAGAGGTCGACCTCCCCGTTCGGACTCCAGTCACTAATCAGGTGCGCTACTGATACATCTAATTGGTTTCCTTCCCTAGAATCATACAGAATTGTTTCCTACTGCAACATCTATCCGTCGGCGTTTACAAGAGAGCGTGTTCACCGCTGGGGAATCCGGATGAATCTATCCTAATATTAACGCTTGAAGGTCTTTAGATTTAAAGTAAATAGGTGTGAAAATGAGACACTTACTTGAGGATTTTGTTCTTTGGTACAGTGTAGGGTTTGATTTCCACAGGAAGTTGCTCCTTGTTCTCCGCCATCACGGCCTGGGATTAAAAGAAACAGGATTCAAATAATTTTACTGACCTCGACCGTCGGGTCGAGGGGCCTCGCTACCTGAATATAAATATCTCAAAATATTCACGCCCACGTACGTACATATTGAAAAACTCAAGACTGCACCACACTGAAATAAAGATAAGAGGCAAAGAGGAAGGTGTGAGGCCAACACGCTACCCTGCAGCAACTTGGTCATCTTTTTGTCTGTTACCATGGCGACATGTCAGGTGACCCAAAATACAAAAAGTACTAGTTTCGCATTTTGGGGTCAAATATAAACACAAGATGCAGTCACTTTATGCTTTTATTTTACCCAGAATTCTGATGAGAAAAATAATAAAAACACATTCTGTGATACAGGAAGTTTGATGCTGAGAATAAGTTTGTAAAAGAGTTCGTCTACTTTAACTTCACATTACACTTCATATAATTAAATGTCTGCTAGTTTGTTCTGTTATTTTATTCTGTTGTGTCCAAATAAAATCTGTTTTGTTTTACCTCATAGTACGAGTCCGGTGGTTCCGCGCTGACGATGCTGACGTCGTGAAGATCGGCAGGTTTCCAGGGTAACAGGCGACACTGTCGCACCAGAGGGTTCGTCTCTCCGTATGTGTAATCTCGAGTTGCTTCATCTGGAATTTGTAGAGGAAGAACAGCAGAAACTTGATTAGCAAGTTGCTTTAAACTCTTATTTCTTTACTGGGTTTCATGTTTTAAAGTCTGCATAAAAACTACCTCTGTAGTTTATCTATATCCAAATGTGGCCCGCTAGAACTTAGAAGGTCTTAAAACTTCAACAAAGAGAACAAATGATAGCACAATATCCAGGAAAAGGAAAAGTAGGAGAAAAGGAGAGAAGGTCTTTTTTGTTATGAGGCAGTGTCAATTAACAAGTGTGTGTCAGCATTTTGACACCAAACACACCAAAGTTAGCCTTTTAGAAAACCCAAAAAGTCTCCAAGAACTAAAAGGAAAACTATGATTGCAGCAGAATGAACAGCACAACAAAAAAAACCAAAAAACCGCTGCCAGCCGAAGAAATAACCCAAAATAGTCATAATATTCTTGGATGTAAAAGTTTTCAATGCAGTTATCAACTCACTGCAGTATTAAAACGCTGACGTGACAACAAACAATTCAGGTTTCGTTCAGGTTTTCAGAGCTATTTCCTGTCCTTTAATCTGCGTCATGGTGGATAAAACCCCAGGTGTGTGTGTGTGTGTGTGTGTGTGCGTGCAGCCAGGCACTCACCTCCCTCCTGCAGGTCCTGCAGAGGCCAGAGCAGCGAGTAAGCCAGCTGCTTCTGAACGTAAAAGAAAGGAGCCACGCCACAGCTGGGCTGGTCCGAGTGCTGCACTTTGGAGCCAAACTCGTCCATGATGTACCACACAGGAACCTTCTCCTCCGCAGACTGGACACACACCAAGCACACGGACACACGCGTCTCAGCAGCGCTCTAATCTGAAGTGGAATTGAAAGACGGGAGGCCGGCGTACCCCCTGGTTGAGGCGATAGGTCTGGTTGTGCTTCCACATGCGCTCCATCACCAACTCCACCGCGCTGGCGTCCGGGACCTCCCCGTGGAAGCCCACCTCCATCAGGGCTGCCATTCTGGCCAGAAGGCCCGGCACCTGTTCCAGCTGTTGGCGGGCGTGGTCCACGCGGTACGTCCACGCGTGATCCACCAGGAAAATGCTGTAGGGCAAACACACACACCCACCATTCGGAAAAAAAGCGATTCTTTGGCTAAATGTGGTCCAGTCACACGTTCTGGCTCAGGTCTACCAGCAGCAACCAGGTGGCGAGCTAACAGGGATGTAACAATACTGGACAGGTATTATTAATACTTTAATTATCGTTAAAATGATTGGCTCTGAAAACATGGCAGGATGCATTTGCACAGACAGTGCTCTGAAGATAAGATAGCAGGTTTAACATTTGTTTTACTGGCTGTGGAATTGTGATGACTGTTTCTACTGGCTTTTAAAGAAAAAAGATAACTTGAAGGTCTGTGCAGATGCCCCATCATGACCCACAGCTTTTGTAGGTCCTGGCTTTAAAGCTGAAATGGCTTTTTTTTTGACACGCAATGTCTTAAAGAGCATAAAACTTCTCCACTTGTAGCTTGTAGCTTGTAGCTAGCTTGTTCTGTTGTAAAAACATGTATCAGGAAATTACACCAGTGAAACTTGGAGAAAATGAAAAGGCACACCATAGGGTAGCAACTTTTTTTTTTAGTTAAAAACATAATTTATTTAAAACAGCAGTTTAACTGGCCCCTTTTGTGTCCTAGACAGTCATCCAAGTGAAATGCTCCGCTAACTAATGTTAGCTAATGTTAGCGGCTCCTCAGAGTGACGATACGTGATGCATCTTATTATATCTCTAAAGCGAATAACAACCAATTAGAATTTTATATCATATTTTGTAAACATTGTAGAAGAGCCGGAGGCATTTTTGTTTTTAATACATTTTTCATTTTCAAAAAAAAAGAAAGAGAAAAAGGCCCAGAGCAAACCTTTGTGAAACATCAGGAGCCCATAAAAATAGAATCCTCTAAAATCAACGACCAATAGTACATTTAAATCCTTCTGTCACTTTACAACAAAGAAGATGCTCAAACTTCAGTTTTAATAGTTAAAAGTGAGGATTTCAAATTAGGTGTCAGTTTGGTTTCAAACACTGATGATAGACAAACTAAAACAGACGCAATGTTGAAAAGAAAGCTGTATTTTAGAACAAAATTACAGGAATTTTTGTCAGAAAAAAGTCAGACTTATTCTGCACAATAGACACAAAGTCTACCGTTTCATTAAAATAGTACAGCGTAAAAAAACCTCTATTGGAGCAGTTCCACAGCATGTTTACACCAATTATACAACAGCTGACTGAATTTTCAAATGTTGATAACTAAAAAGGATCCAGTCAGAACGACTATGACGCCAGTTCAAAACAACTCTTGGTTTGTTTGGTTTTTTTGAGTTCGTTAAAAAATGTAACAATAATTCTTTGTGGCTTCTTACCTTGACGTATCAGAGGCCTGCAACCCACCGTCCCGTGTCACCAGCACTTTACTGCGAACGGCTGCTACAGTTTTCACCTTCCTCTCCTCCTCATCGTCACTCTCTTCATAATTCATGATTCCAAAAACGTCCCCGGCATCATAAATCTATGACACAAGTATCAGATAGTCACGATCTATCAAAACAGAATTTGATGTTAGTTACAGAAAACATTGCTAATTAAAACATTCATGCTTTCAGAATCCAGTCTCCCAAAACAGCCTGTAACAGTTACACAGTGAAATATGACCTTTGCAGCTAGGGTTCAAATTAAGTTGGTAAAATTCAGATTTATTGAGCAAACATTGCTATATTAAAAACTATTTTTGATTTATCTTTTTAATTACCATTGTTTCACTTCTGAAACTAAGCACTTTTTAACAGAATCTGCAACCCCCATTTTTTGGCCGTTATGGTTTGTGCACCATTTGATAAGAATTTTCCTTATATTTTACTATCAATTACCTGACAAAATGGAAGATAAAAAGGACACAAATAATGATGTAAGTAAAGTACTGGCAATAGATTTAAGCTATGTAAATAAGACACTCAACTTATGCCAATGAAGATCCCAGTTTGTCAATACATACAAGCAATATGAAAAAAACCCCTCAGTTTAATTCAGAATTAGAATCTTATTTTAAGTCATTCTCAAATTTAACAGAAGAGTTACATTTTTGTTGTAAAATGGCTAATTTAAACGGGAATTACTGAGTGAAAGCAGTATTTTGTAGCGTCAACTGTTACCGTAAGGCCTCGATTATGCGCGCACTGAAAAATGAAAAGGGGCTTATTTAATCAGAGAAAAGGGGAGCGACTCACTTTCTGTCAGATACCTGTCAAATGACCGACTTACTACTCTCTGCTTGGCAAAAAAGTAGTATTACAGCGAAAACGACTAAACACATATTATAGAGTAAAGAAAAGTTTGCAGAAAAAAAGACCTCGTTGTTGAGTTTATGATGTAAAGTCCTCCAATAAAGCTGCGGTACCCCTGCTGCGTGCAGAGCTCCAGCGTGCAGGGCCAAAAAGCCCATAAACTCGTTGTCACCTTCTCCATTCATGATTGTGGCATCAGATATGACCAAAGCGTATAAGAATTGAACCACGTGAACAACG
>CAAE01011873.1:11764-36369 GCA_000180735.1 Tetraodon nigroviridis
GAGTGTGTGTGTGTGTGTGCCAGATTGAATGCGGTTGCTGTTGTGCTAGGGCCATGACAAAATGGAAAAGCTTTCTGAGGACGTTTATGCTCATTTAAGCCCCAAATCCTCTTTGAGCAAAAATCCTGGAGGGAAAGATCCTAGGGCAGGGCATAAACAACCATCTCTGCTGGATTTCAGTAACTCCTAAAAGACATTACTGGAAATTGGTGGCCACTCTGTTTTATTTTAGGCAAGAACGCATTCATAATTTTAATTTCCAACATATTATAGTGGAAAGCCAAAGTCTTGCGTAGTTTTATTTTATATGTGAGTTAAAATCAAAGCAGCGATTATAAAAAATGTGATGTTGGACTTGATGCTTAAAAGCCACCAAGATAATTATTAAAGGCCATCTCTAAAGACTCCAGGGACCAGAAGGGGTGGACATTTTCTAAATCAGGTGGTGATAATGCATGTGTAATTACAGTTTTGATGGACATTCTCTAATAGGACTAAATGAGGGTGTGAATCAATCAAGGAAAGAAACATGATTCAATTAACAAAGAATTATAAATATGGGGTTGAGGAATCTCATCCAACTGTTGCTTCAATCTGCCACCATTCTGCTCGTGAACCAGTGACACTACACGTCTGCATCATGTGACCTGGAACTCCATCTGTGTTTTATTAGCTGTTCAACCGCCTGAGTACACGGCTCTCCATCACAACTAAGACACATACTGCTTTTTTTTTTTTTTTCTGAAAAAGGCCCAGTGTTTTTATTTGTGTAGGGTAATTCTCTGTAAGCAAGGAGTGGAAATTTTCCTCACACCATGCTTCCATTCGGGGACGTCCCTGTACGTCCCTGCTTCAGCGATCCCCTCCCGCTTCTCCTCACTCTGCCTGTTACTCTGGACTTCATCAGCTCCTCCCATTGCACCAGTACTCTGCTCTATAGCTGTGAACAAGCAGCCACCAGTATCCAGGATATGGTGATGACAACGATAACACTCAGCTTCTTTTGCCTCTATTTTCACACTTTATTTTACCACATTCTGAATTCTGAACTACTTTTCCAATTTGGTTAGATACATAAAATATTGAATAAAAGATAAAAGGGAATGGCAGCATATGCAGGCCTGGACAGAGTAACCTCTAAAATCTAATCAGCTGGTTCCTGTAATTTGGCCCGACTTGCAGCAATTAGTGTGCATGTAAAAGAGAACAGGAAGGACACAGACACTGGTAACACACTAGCAGCACACACACACACACACACACACACACAAACGCACACACACGCACACACACAGGAGCTGATTCTTGGATGCTTTTTGACAAATGGTGCTGTGTTGAGATGTGGATAAGGCAGATAAATTAAAAACACTCCTGAAAAAGATCATAAAAGCTATCAGCGCTCTCTGGATGCTGGCATGACAAATGGTCACGCGTGTTATAGTTTTTCCAATAGACACCGCAAAGAATTCCAGATGGTCGTTATCACTTTACAAGAATCCACTTTTCTAAACTGTGACAAGAAGAATGATGCTACACGCAGCAGGGAAAATCCTATGGAGCTGTCTGATCTGCACTGAGAATCCTGCAGGAGTTAAAAAAAAAAAAAAAAAAAAAAAAAAGCGTATCACAGTTTTCCATGCACATTCCACTGATAATTCATCATTGTCATTTTCCAGGGAAAATAGAGGTTAGAGTTCAACAGGTCCTCATCACCCAGGATGGGTAAGCTGGGATGAGCGGCCGGTAACCTGTGCAGAGATGGCGCCAGCCTGATTCCTCTGACAACACTGATCACCTGAAGGCGCCTGTCATAGGGTCCATTTGGATTCAATTATTTCCAAGCAGTAGGCCTTGCCTAACCACTTTTTTCGATGTGATTTCCGATTCTCTTTTAAATGAATGGGGGTCAAGCTGCACCGGTTTGCCGGAGTCATTCAACAACAGCCAGAGTGTGTGCAAGTGCATATGCACAATGGGTGAAAACTGCTGAAGCATTGTCTAACAATGCTTTATACAAGTAACCTTTTTTTTTTTTTTTTTTTTGTTTAACCTTATTATACTAACTATAGAAACGTCCTTGCTGCTGGAACAGTGCAATTTCCCCGCTGTGGGACAAATAAAGCATTCTATTCTATTCGAAATTATTAAATACTATAGTAATGAATTGTTTTTACAACATTCATTCATCCAATCTTCCCTTTAAATATGTGAAAAAAGATATACCTATTCAGTGTATAGGAACATACACACACGCGCACACACGCGCACACAAATGCAACATACAAGTCTCATGCTAATGAATCCCACTGAAACCTCAGCTCCTGCAGTTAAGCCTCATTGCCTTGCACTGACAATGTTGTAAATGCTGAAGGGCTCCCTTGTGTTTTCTCGCCACCACACCCGCCACCCCTCCTCCCCCCTCCCTACTTTACTCTGTCCATCTCCAACTTTTTAAGATATTGGCAGTGGAGACGGGGAGCCATGCTGCATCATTAAGCACTTTCTTGCGGCACAGTCCACACACCCAGATGCAGTGAACAAGGCTTTTATGTGCTGGCTGATGGATTCTCTATTAAGGGGTGCTACACAGTCTCATTGCTCATTAAAAATGAATGGAGACAAGGTCACTGCACAGATAATTATGCATACACACCTCGGAACGGCTGACCCTGTGTACAAGTGACAACAGCGGGGCACTTAAGAGAGGCACGTAGTGAGATACAGTTAAATAGAACAAACACATAATAACAAGTCATCAGCACACAACAGAATCATAATAATAGTTAAGTAGCTTTCTTGAGTCACACAGTCTCACTACACTCCGGTTCCCCAGGGCAAGGACAATTAAGCGAAATGTAGGGACTGTGGGCCTTATTTCCATTTTTAAACGGAAAGAAGACATGATCTGAGCTGTCACATTGTCTCAAAACTGATTTCATTTCTTGGCCAATAATGTTTTTCTTAATTTTCTGAAAAGCTGGCTGCCATGAAGGGCCAACAATAGTGCCACAGAAAATTTCACTTTATTCAAGAGTACTTATGCAAATGTTTAACACACGCTTTGTTTCCATGCACCACCTAGCTGAGTCACAAAAAGCTTACAAAACACAATTATAATACGTAATATAGACTATCAATATTTTTAAATTGCATTTTACACCTGTTTCAGCTCAGCTTCATCAGTGGCTGATTGGACACAACGTGCAATCTGATGAGATATCACTTTCACAGCTGGATGAACATACAGAGAGACAGCTGGAAGCCACAGCGCCATGTACCGCAATCCTTTAAGAATTTTAAAAGGGAGGAAAAAAACATTTAAGAGATTTATTCAACCAGATTCTAGTTAGGAGCTGTGCTTGGACATGGAAAAAACAGACAAAGTGCCAAAAGTGTAAACTGTAATACTGCAGCGATAAAGGAAAGGAAAGACACTGGAGCTTAATAACAGCTATTCTAGCTTCTATAAAACATCTGCATGTGGTGCAGCCATTTTGCTAAAAAAAAAGGGCAGGTAATTAACCAAAAAATGGCATATTCCTTTTCAGTGAAATAGAGGTATGAGGTAGAAGTGTGAACAGTACCAGTGTAAAAGGGACACATCCATGGTCGAGACCTTCTGTTTAACTATGTTACAGGAGGCAGAGACACACAGATATGATTTGATATCAGATATTTTCAGACAACAGGATGCAATTGGCAGGCCAGTGATCACAACAGGCCTTATTTACTTCACTGCCTAATCTGTTAACTCTCGTATTACACCAGTGGGCCGCTGTCTGTTCTTCCTCTTTTTCAGCTGTTAAGGGATCTAAAGGCGTTTCATCTTTCCATCAGATGAAGATCCAGAGGACTTAACATCAGGTTTGATGGGCAACATGAGTAAACAGTTATCAAAGAAGGGAAAAGACACAGTATGATGAATGCAAACATCCTAATTTACAAAAGCTGTCTGCTCACCAAAGCTCTAAATAAAAACGCAACAGAGACCTAAAGGCTAATTTCCAAGTTAGATCTGCTCCTTTTATACGATATGGATAGCCATCCTTCAAAGTCAAACGCTACTTGGGCCTTGTCAGAATAACACCAGAACAAAATTCACGTAATCCTTGAATTATATTCTGCTTGACCTCCTTCTCATTCCTCACTCCTGCAACCCTGATCCGAGACACTCCACCTGCCTCATTCTGAGCAAGTGTGAGGTTAGCCTCTCCTGTTTTGCCCTAACTGCCTCCTGAGGCGATCCAATCCTCTCCTCCCCTGGGTCCCACCATTCAAAATCAGCAGTTCAGACCACCCCCGACGATCCGGAACTGCAGTCCATCTGTCATGGAAAAAACACTTGCCAGAGCCAATCCAAACCTGCGGCTGCAGAGAATTAAACAAGCGTTGTACAAACTATATATTTTGATTCTTGAAACAGAAAGTAATGGAATACAAGATCCAACTAAAAAACAAAACAAAACAAAACAAAACAATTACTCCAGTATGAAGTTTTGGCTCTAATAATTAGTGTAAGAAAAAGGGCTGACTCCTACACACAAACTGTTCCAGAGAGCATATGAAGTAAAGGTGTCAAATGGTGGTTAAAAGGAGAAATATAACACTTTGCCATATTTTTGGAATAGCTGTTAAAAGAAACAGTATTGTTTGTGTGGCTGTGAGTCCTGTTAGCCTGCAGCATATTCAGACGCAGTAAGGGGACAGTTTAGAACTCTGATTTAAAACCCATCAACACAAATATTTCTTTTAGCACAGATCCCTTTCTCTGAACATAAACCTAAACATATTTACTGTATAGATGGGGGAAAAAAAACCAAGCAAACATGACAGTTTTCTTTTCAATGAAGCTTAACTGCAGATGTAGCTGCCTTCAAACAAGGCCAAGCATAGAAAGAGGCTCTTTTGTATTATTGACACGAGCCCGGCGGCACCTTTAAAACGAGTTTAGGGTGCGCTCTGAGTCGCATTTGATGGCACGCTTCTCAGATCAGTTGCCATTAATGATTCACAGCAGGTCTGGATGAGCTGGAGGTTCCTGGCAGATGAATGAGGCTATTTTCTATTTGCTTGAAGGCTTGCAAGACCTTCACGAACATGCTCAGGGGGCTAACAGTTCTATGATTACAGGTCCCATCTTACAATACAAAGCATTCATCCTTGCATCTACAGGAGGCAAAGAGAAAGAAACACTGGAAATGAGTTTGTCTCCAGGGATGTAAATAAGTTCATTATGAATTCATTATAAATGTGAAATGTACATTTTAGTTATTGGTAACATTGCCAATGAAGGTGTCTTGTTTTTTTTTTTGCCTTAAGTGTATTCTTACTTGTGTTGTATGCTGAAAGTGCCATAAGATTGGAGCAAAATACTATTTGCTCACACCGTATAGTGTGTGAGGCAAAGAGCACAGCCTTGGTTATGACTGTGTAAACACCATCTCTAATGTCTGTTGTTAAAGCTGCTGCACTAGAAACACAGAAGGTGGCAGGAAAACTAGCTTTAATCCTCTCATCTGTGATGGTAGATTGGCTGCGCTCACTCACTTTTTGTACTGTACTTGTCAGAGAGTGAAGTATGACACCTGCAAAAGTCTTAAAAAAGGAATGAACTCAGACTCACCTTTGCCAGAGACTGCAAGGTCACATCTATAACCCTCCTGACAAAAAAAAAGCATTTAAAAAAAGAGAGAGTTCTTTCCCTACTGCTGTCTGCACTATCTACCCAAATCCTCTTGTTTATTCATCCATCCCTTCAGGGAAATAACAGTTGATCCCTTTTTCATCACACACACACACACACACACACACACACACACACACACACACACACACACACACACACGCACACTGTCCATTCTCCTCATCCTTCTGAGCCTGACAAAATCACAAAACCTTTCTGATCAATCCCAACCACCTGATTACTTTCCTTTGCCCTCTACTTTGCTCACACCTTTTCATCTCTTCCCCCCTCCCCAAACTGGATCAAAGGTATGAATAAGGTGCGGTAGCAACGAGCAACACACTCCTACCTTCCCAGTCTTGCTCTGACTAAGATTCGAGCCCACACAGGCAGCACACACACGCACCACCCCCACCATTACCATCTATTATAAATATTGAGCTAATTTCAACTATATAGGTTAATTCCCCGTTCACATCAGATGTCTGGCTTTTTTTTTTTTTCATTTAAGTGGGAGGAAAATAAAAGCACAGATTTCATGGGGCGGTAATTCCATTTTCTTTACCCTTCATAGCTGTGCTCGGTGGGGCACTGCAGAGGGTGTAATAAATAAAAGGATGCAAGGAAAAAAAATATTCATGTGTGGCTGTTGCACAAACAGTGCTGCAGCTCACAAAAAAACAGCTCACACAAAAATGTAGATACATGCTAACCCTCCTGCTAGGGAGGGTTTTTATCGTGGCCCAAAGCTACCAGATGACATCATCATCTACACAGCCAACTTGTGCCGCAATGGTTGTATTACAACTGGATACTGTAAGTACAAATAGATTAAATCTAATAGAAAAGAGAAAGAGGACATAAAGAAGAAATACCTTGCTAAAAAAAACAGCCTCCTGACAGAACTGGGGGACGAGTTGCATGAAATACGTTTATCTATGTCAGACAGCCTGTCTGCATGCCCATTGTCCATCTTCTGGTACCGGAGGGAAAGCTGCTGTCTGTTCCTCAGACTGTTTGCACCTCAGGGCTCAGCCAGATGCACCTTATGCACATGACGGCTTTCAAAATAGAAATAAAATGATGCGAAAGAAGATACACGCTGCATAAGAAATATATAAATAAATGAAAAAAAAAACTGAGGAGGAGCAGTAGAGGTAAAAATCTCCCCCAGAGACAAAGTTAAAACTTTGAAGGCTGTGATGCTGAATGACAGGTCTGACTTACTCAATCAGCACATGATGAAGATCCCACTCAGTGTGATCTTCCCGTAATCTAATTTCTTCAACGGTACAGCAGCCTTTCCAACCCTCTCGGCCTCTTTTTACATAATCGGGTCTACTTGACCTGCCACCGCTTACTGCGCCTCCTCACTTACACAACTCTCCCACCTACAGCGCTCTGTTTTTTTATGTTCAAGAATCATCAAAGAGAAAGAGAAAAAAGACACAAAGGGAAAGAGGAGGGCCCGGATTTTTGAATATCCAGCACATCAGCATCGACAGAGCCGATAATGCGGCTGTATGCTGACTAAATGCAGCTTTGAAAAAGAGGTAAAAAGATCCAGAAATCCAAAAACATTTCATGTTTCTGGCTGCCTTAATCCTCCTCTCTTGCTTTTTTCTTCTCCACCTATCACTTATTGCGTCTTTGCAACACTAACAGCCGCCCTGGTTCTGAAAATAGCTCCCCCCATCGCAAAGAGAGCTCATAGAAAGGGGTCAAGGGGCTCACTCTCAGCCCTCATCAGTGGGTGAGTTTCTGTCAGCAGGTTGTCCGCAGCCGCTTCCCAGGTGACTCCAAATGAACCTGCCGTGACAAGCCTACACCAATCAGATGTCTTGTTCCCGTGACCCCCGCAGGGTAGCTGGAGCAGAAAGCGAAGGTTTCTAAGACAGAGAGACCGATCACGCAGCCTGTCTGGAGATCATTACACAGGCTTGTCCACCCTTCTCCCTGTCTTCCCCACAGCCAGTACCCCTGCATGCAACCTTTGACATCCATTTAAAAAAAGAGGGTAGAAAAGAAGGAGGGAATAAGGAGGAATGCGTGAACCCCGAGACAAGTCTTAATGAAACAGCAGAAACTGTTCAGGTCAAAGGGAAAAATGGGGGAAACAGATGATAAGGCAGCACAGTTGGTACAGTTTGGGTAGTAGAGTTAAGTTTTAAAGCTCTTACAATAAATCTCTTTTTTTTTTCCTAACATGTACAGAGAGGGGACTGGAAGCAACTGCTGGCACCGTTGTGGCGTAGCATTACCGTAGCTGCTGGAAGTCATCAATGATTATCACCCATCAGTCTATGGTTTCATGTTGAGAGATGAGTGCGCACGCCAAGAGAGTGAGCTTCTGCACCTTAGTCTCCATCTTCCTCAATACTGTTGGTTTAAGCTTAATTACTGTTGTAGTCAAATAACGATGAAACCACCAAGTGTCACACATGCCTAAGCAGCCATTTAAAAGCAGTTAATTTTTATTTCATAATCATAGGCTTTTCATGAAAACTGTTTAATCTCTAAATGTTTGAATTAAATTACAATTTGGTACAGTTACTGAGCAGTCTTTGGCTTTAATTGCTTTTGTGTGCAATGAAGCATTGGGTGTTTTATCAGAAATGTATATATGCTGTATATACACAATAACCAGGGGCATTATATAAGTGCGCGCAGTGTGCTTGAGTGTATGTAGGCACTGTTTCAGTACACTCACAGAGCTACTGTGCTAATGAATAATAAATGATACAGTGTCCCACATGTTGGAATCTACTACTAACTTTCTTTACCACAAGCCAAGCAAATCGGCCGTCGCAGACAAAAGCCTGTAAGGAGGTTTCACATACACAAATGAGGGTGTTAGTTAAAGACTAGAGCGAGAGCAGAACAAGGACAGAAACTTCAGAAAAACTTAAAAAACAATGGACCTGAGAGCCGACGCCCAGCCTGCCTTGCACAAGCTGGGCCAAACTTAATTAGATCGCAATCAGAGATGAGCCCCAGGAGTGATTCAAGGTTGCTGGTTTCAAGGTTCACAAGGATATAATGTTAGCACAAGAATAACAACCCCGCCATAATTAATTAAAGCTACAACAGGTGTCTGGCAAAGAGTGGTTGCGTGTTGATGAATGAAGTTTGAGTAGTTTCTGATTGATTCTGTAAAAAAAAAAAAGTGGGAAAAAAACCAAAGCAAACTGCGGTGAGAAAGGCACCTTTAACAAGTGAACCTAATAATTAAACACCTTCAGCTTTGGGTACCAAAGAAAATGTAAGGTAAATAAAAACATACATTCGCACATACATACACAGTGATACCAGAACAGATGGAGACACATTTTTGGGATTATGATACTTTGAGAAGGGGAGCAGTGGGATGAAAACACGGCAACACTGATCCTCTTAGGTAGGAATCTCTGCTCCTGCAGCTGGGAACGCGCACACGCATGCGTGCATTTGTGTGTTTGGACTTGTCAATGTGTAATTCTCAATTTAGTCTCAATTCAGTTACCGGGGAAATGCAAGTAGCCGTGAAATGGCTACAAATGGTCCTTTAAAAATACAACGCAGGCACAAAAAATAAAATCTCATATTCAGGTTCAGAGTAAAGGATGTGTTAGGAAAGCGGGGATAATAGGAGAAAGGAAGGTGGAAAAAAGGAGGGGCTGATGATGTGAGTGTGACTTGCTTCTATTTTTAGTCGCTATGTGTGATTTACGCTGGTAAGTGTTAAAACTGTGGTGTAAAGAGGTTTGGGTCTGCTGTGCATTTTCACATTTCAAAGGCAACACTTTGAAATGCTAACTTTGTCTTCTCAATTAAAAAAAAGAAACAAAAAAAGTCACAAGCGCCACTGTTTTTTAAATTTGTTCCTGAAAATAAGGGTTGCATTCCATACTCCACCTGCCAAGAGGGAAAGGTGCCAACTGCCCCCATAAACCCAAATAAATTGAATGCACTGAAATTAAATTGAGTGCACCACAGAAGGAGTAGAAAGGGAAAAAAATCATATTGTAATGAAATCAAACTAGGATTATATCCATAAAGCAATTCAATCACCTGTTAATCCCACTATGATTGAGCTTTGGAGGACACGCATGCAGACACCCACATGGGAGATTAAAGGGCATTTATCAATAAATCCCAATCACAGACAAACGCCATAACAGATTTAGGCGATTTCTTAAACACTAGAACTCAGCAAATGAGGAAGACTCTATTGTGCTCAGAAACACAAATCTGTTCAGAAATCTGTTTCAGCAAAATGATGTCTCTTCTTCCAGGTTGTAATGCTAGAGCTCTGACAGCCACTGCTGCTTATTAGATTACACAGCCACCACATCTGTCACCCAGTGATGTGAATGGCTTCCACTTATCAAAGCATTTATCTGATCATCCTTTCATAAATGGCTTGATGAATTGTGCCATCCTCTAACTTTGGTCTAATCATAATTGCATCTGTCTCCAATGGAGACAGACTCTTGTCCCCGGCTGTCTCCATCTCTAAATCACTCTTCAGAGGTGAACCCACACAGAAAAAAAACCCAAAAACAACAAAAAAACGCCCATCTCATCCGGTCTGACTGGGGTTGGGGAGAAAAAGAGAAAAGGGTTTGTATCCATTAAAAGTGATTCATCAATTTAATTGTAAAGCAGGGACGCTGACGGGGTTCCACAAATAAGATCGCAGGATGACTAACAGTTGCAGTGTGCATGCTTTCAGAAAAAGAAATATGGGGTTTTTTTTGGGTAATTTGGACTAAAAGCAAACTTTTGAGGAGCTAACACATTTCAGAGAATTGTGAGAAACATCACAGAGGAAGACAGAAAAGCCTCTATGATTTCAAAGATGTCACCAGAAAGTAGTTCAAATTGCGCTGTCATAGTTTTTCTTGTCGACTTCAGTAATAAATAAAATGTGGCAAACATCAACACGGTGTCACGTGAATGTCAATATTCTGCCTCCCTTTACGCCTGAAGCCACATTACAGACAAATTTCAAAAGGTATCTGAACGTCTGCTGGGTTTTACCACTCTTTGTCTTTTCGTGCATGACAGAATCCGTGCACACACACACACACAATTTCAGGCGCAATTATGGCCACACACCATGTGCGCACACACACCTTCGCAAAGCTCTCAGTGGCAGCCATCTGTGAATTTATAAAAGCATTTGGCCGGCTTCTCGGTGTTTGTGCGGTCTGACTCGGCTGTTACTGTTTCCCAGCATGCCATCTGTATGGAACACACCATCAGTGACCTCATGCCTGGAGACTGGAGCACAGGCCAGGTTTACAACTACGGCTGCAGGAGGGGGGGAAACAGGCCAGGTAGTTATTTACGTCAGTCTTTTTTCATAATCTATCACATTTATTCTCCTCTTTGCTTAGAGTACAGAGCAAACTCTCCAACTCATGGATGAAGCATAGTTAGTCAAACATTTTAAGGCATAATTAAAGGTGTGAGTGCAGCTTCCCTGGTTTTGAGAACAAGACAGAAGAAAGAAACAAGTGAAAGTTCTGTGCTCGCGATTCACAACTCTGCTATTTATAACAGCCCCCGTCTGTTCGCTCCGACTGTGTTCACCCAAACACAGAAATGCATGTCTCGTCTCGCTCCATCTCCAACTTTCCTGTGAAAATGAATCTCCCACAAGGCGGTGTAATCCATCAAATTACGTAGGGGGCCGAGTACATTCAGGACAATAGTGAGATTTTCTTCACACGTGCTCGTGCCCGCAAAGTGCATGAGCCAAAAGATATTTATTATTCATTTAAAGCCACCTGCTGCCAGTCTGCTCCACCTGGAATGAGACCATGCTTTATAATCCAAAGCCCTTGACCAAAGCATCCATCACTTTGGTCTGATCCACAGCACATCCACACATTTGGCTGCCAACACCAATGTCTCTATCCAACAATAATTAGCTGCAGTACTAACGCCAGCTGATAGGAGCCTCATTTGCATAGATAAACCTCCCAAGGGGGGGTTGTTGGTGTTACTGTCATGCTGAAAACCCAGAAGCAAAGTGTTTGTGCAGGAGAGGGAGACAGTTTGTTAGGCAAACTGATGTAAAGTGATTATGGAGAGAACTTTTATGTCTTTGTGTGTTCTCAGAATCTGAGAACAACATATCACCAATGGACGATCAAAGTAATTTAAGTAATTTTCTGAATGAAATTTCTGTGTGTGTGTGTGTGTGTGTGTATGCACGCAAGCTACACATTAAAAAAAAATGATAAAAGGACCGATAAAGTGAGTTCACCCCAGGACTTACTCAGATTTGATCAGTGTTTCTCTGCAAAATTAAATCTCTTACTATTCTTCTGCAGAAACAATGCCTGCCCTAAAATGATTTGTGCCACACCATAAAAAAAGATGTGAAGATAAGTGGGTTAAGAAATGCAGATTCAATTCAGATGTAACATGAGGTGATTTATTGAATGCTAGAACCTGCTTTCTGAAGCCGATAAACATGATTCTGGCTGGTTCACCAGCTCGTGGAGCCGACAATCTTCGCTTTCCACTCAAATATTTGCTGGACTGGTCTCCACTATAATACACAGCACAGCTGGACACCCAAAGCATATGTCAAATGAGGTTTTGCAGATGATTTAAATCAATCTGCTTGTGCTGTGCATCTGCTCCACAGCCCCTCATGTATAAGACTGAAGTGTATTGCTTTGTAAAAGACAACTCAGAAGTTATAGACTGTGTCTCCTTACAGCTGAAGTGGATTCCTTATGGCGCATTCAGTATGATTTGTTGCTCTTATTTCAGTGCTGCTCTGAAGCAGCTAAAAGGATGGACTTAATATACTTTGTTTGGCTAATTGAATGCTAATACGATTATTGCATAATGGAACCTTTTTTTTATCATCTAACATGGAGCTGGTGAGAATCCACTTAGGGGACTTTTTGCTTGGCAGCAGCAGACCACGGTGTGAAGAGCACAAACGCTGTTCTCAATGGAGAGGTTTGGGGATTGAAATAATACCACCAACAGTCAACCTTTAGGGGCGGGAACACTGTTACTCTATTACTTCACTTTTCATACTCCTTGCAGTGCTGTAAGAGGGCACATGGTTGGGTTAATCCCCCAACATGGGTAATCCTCCAAGTACATCTGGACCAAAAACCCCTTGATTTCAGGGTTTGTGAGGGACATATGCACATGACGGCAATGACACGAGAAGTGAAAAAGGTATAATGACGTCAGCATGATGCTGACATCCTCGATAAGAGCCTAAAGAATCCTCATCAGCATCGCTTTACGTGTTCGAAATCCAATACCTGCATGCCTAGCTTCTGTATGCTACAGTTCATTGCCCTGATCAATTTCATTTCATGTCAGATTTAAAAGTTGTGTATTTGAATACCTGAATCCACACACAATTCAGTCCAGAAAAGAATATTATAAAATAAAGTATCAGTCTTTAAAATATGCTTAACTCAGCTCAAGAACTCACTAACCTAATCTTGTAGCTGTGAGGTGCAGCAAACATAGAGTTACTTTGCATATCCCTTTATTTGCTAGTAGAATGATTATTTTAGTGCTCAGTATGTAGCAAATATAAGGACACACATGCACGCATACACATATACACACTCAAAGGCAGTGAACTCGAGGAACAGTTCCAGAGACAAGCATTAATCCTCACAGATTTAGTGTTGCAGAACATTTGCTTTTGTCACCCTGTGTAGTCAGCAGAGAACACAGTTTATGAATTACTGTGTCTGTGTGAGAGACAGAGCCAAGATGTGTGTGGAATGTGGAAAGATGTGGAAAGAATAACCCCCTACCCCTAAAAAAAAAGAAAAAAAAGAAAAAGAAATGCTGTCTACCTGTTTAAACGCTGCTTGCTCTGTCCTGGAAAATAAGATGCTGCTTACTCCTCCATCTTGGCCAGTGCACGTTGAACCATAGCTCATGTTCTCTTGTGCTCATTATCCACACTGGAATGAGCACATCTGCCCAGTGAACACAACATTGTCTAATCCTTAAACTGTTTGCCTTCTGCCGTTCGCTCACAGGCCGCTGAATCTAGGACCATTCCATTAAAACAAGACATCGCTAACAAATAGTGGACTTGTTGTCTTCCTCCTTCTAGTGAAATAAAATTCAAAAAGTGGATAACGTTTTTAGTCAGGGAGCAGGGCTTGGGGTAAAATAAACAAAAACATTTTTTTTTGTTTTTAACAAAAAAATTAAAAAAACAACAAGTGTAATTTACTCTGGAGTATTTTTGTCACTAGTCCTCAAATGCTTTCTTCATTTTCATGTTATTATATGCCTTAATAATAGAAGCCTGGTCCTGCTCGAGGTTTTTTCCTATTATGTTCTGGGTTCAGGCTCTTAGCCAGGAATCTGTTACAGATTCTTGAAACTGATAATTACTGAGTCATTTTCAGGCATCATTGATCATTGAATCAGATATTTTTGCGTGATGGTGGAGCTGAAGGCAGCTGCTATGAATGACAATGAGATACACAGGTTGGTAAACAGGGCGTGGGAATGGAACGGCCATTTTCTATACCGAAACAGACGTTTTGCTGTTTTTCAACAGCTTAAGCATCACTCCAGTCACTGTTGAAGTTCGTCAGGACGCAGTATCCTCTGACGGGGAGACATCTGCATGCTCGGCACGTCAGACAACGCTCGTGGCTTTCACGAGAGACCCTTCCTGTCAGATACCCTTCACAGTCACATTGGCCACAACCACCTCCACACTTGGCTCACAGGTGGCCAGATAAATGCATTTTTCAAGAGCTTGAAAGGTTTGGCACTCAATATCTATTTGCTCAAAATCGGCAGCGATCCAAGGCCCTGCATGAAAAGATGATAAAACATAGTGAAATGTACAACAACAACAAAAGGCAGGGTGGACAAGCCTCTTACAGCATGAGAAAAAAAAAACCCAACATAATTTCATGGGAGTTAGGCTGGGTTGCAATATTGACAGAAAACACAAGCAGCAAGCACCGTCACCTCTGCACCTTCTCCTATTTACTTTTTAAAGGTTATTCCTGTGTTGTTGCCCGAAGTCTTTAACACAGGCATGATCTGTGTTTTAAACAAAGTTTTGCTTCAGGCAAAATGATGCAAATAAAATGGACTGTTTCACTCTGAAATTGACGCTCAGAAGGACCTGGTCCTGCGTGGCTCATCTGAGGACCCGGCGATGGCCACAGCTGGCCTGTAGACGCCCTGGGCTGTTGCTGAAAAATGCCAGAGCTCCAAAAGTAATTTTGTGATTTTCTGGCAGACATGAAAGCTAAATATAGAAGAGGAAAAAGGATGGTTCACCATATGAGCCAGCAGTTCATATAGCTGCACATATGTCCTCACAGTGGGGTGAAAACATACAAACATGCATACGCAACCTCTAAATATGCACCAGTTACTAAGAACTACTCTAGGTTATTTTTCGAAACATAATCATTTTAGTATAATGACCATCAAAATATATAAAGTATTGGAAATCAACATCCTGGTTAAAAAAAAAAAAAAAAAGACCCCTGACGACTGAACAGAGGGAAAAAAATGTGGAAATGGACTCATAGTTCACATCTTTTCTGGTGCTTTGGTGATTTGTGAGAGATGATTTCAAAACAGTTTCTCTCTCCCTTTGTCATTACGCAGCAGTTTAAGGAATGGATAGGAAAAAACTTTGAGTCATCTTTTACTAAAATTTGCAGACTAGCTCAGTGTACAGTAAGTCACATACATAAAACAAGGAGACATAAAACAACATAAAATAAGAAGAAAAGAAGAAACAGCAGCCAGACTTTTGTAGAAGACACGAGTGGATGATTTGATAAACCGTCAAAATAAATCAAAGTTCTAGCATGCATTCACTCCTCTTTGAAGATCCGACTCAACCGGAGTTGATTTAATTCTGCCTAAAGCTGATAATTCTTTTTCTCACAGCCATGAGAGTTTCATTGTTCTCAGCGCTAGCCCCTGCAATAATGTATGCATGCCACGCACTTGTGATCTTTTGCCATTATGCAAAATTTAAAAGAGAATCCTAATTGAAATGAACGCGGGCCAGCTCATCTCTGATCTTGACCTTAAAAAACTAGTTTACAAAGAAAGTTGAGGCCGAATTACCTTGTACAAATTACTTCCTTAAGCACTCTCATAAATTCAATATTAAGGGTCAGCCCCATCACATCTTCTGCAGGTAGCCTTCAATCATGTCCTCGTCACCAATTCTAATTAGCAGCACCAACAAAGGACAGACTCCTCACTAGCTAAGTGGATCATCTGCATTGATCTGTGTTTTTCATGAGCTGTTGCCTCCTAAGCAAGCTCTGTAAATCCTGGCGGCACTTGCATTTATGAATATAACCGCTGGAAAAGTGCGCAGGGAGTAGAGCGGGATCTGGCAAGGAGCAGAGAATTGATCTCGCTGATGTGGTGATCAAATGAATGCAGTCTTAAGATATAAATCATAGCAAAGCAGCGCTTTACTAATTAATACAACCCAAACAAACACTCCGATGCATCAATATTTATGCATACTTATAATGAGCCTGCATAGAGATGTGTAAATGGGTACAAACTTTGAGGCTGTCGCATTTCGGGCATGTGGAAATAATGTCAGTACTTAATTGGTCAAACGAAATACCATTTGCTGAGAAATAACTAAGAAGTAGAATAGACCAAGAAACAAATAGGAAAAAAAAGATTTTCTAATTCTTAAAAAGAGTGAGTAGATTCTTGTTAACAGAGGAGATGAGCAGAGCTAAAGCTAGTCATTTATTTTTAGCCCATTCTACTACCAAGTAAGTACCAAAATAATAACCTAATATTCAAATTATTGATGGTGTCTCAGTAGAAATCTCTTGTTTTCCTAATAAAACAGTAGCTTTCTCCCTTGCAGAAACCTTCTCTGTCTCCTCACGCAACCTGACAGCAGTTTATCACACAGGCTCAACGATGTATGATAAATGCTCAATCACTCAGAGGGTCAAAATCAATTTGTTTAACCTCCTGGGGAGCAAACGCTCTCACAGGTCTTGTTGCCTAAATGTTTTTGATTTACAGCTAAAGCCTCCCCGCTGTAGTCCGGCCGGCTGGCCGCTCTGCCCGTGTGCCTCTGTACTGAAGGCTTTCAGCTAAGCTGTTCAGTGAAGCAAGCGGTAGAGATGCACGGCTGCTTACTAACTTGCATGGAAGGTAAATCTTTTTTTGTTTGTTTTAGCCAGTTGTCTGCGGGGAGTAGCCACAGACAAAATAGTCTGCTTCCTGGGGCTTTTTATTTTTGTCTGCACAAAACCATATGCCTCTGTGAGCTTTGCCTTAACAATCTGGTTTTTAATGCCAAATATCAAAAAGGAATCAAGAGATTCTTTTTAAAAATCTTTCTCCACATACACATACACACACACACACACACCCAACCATCAAATACTGTTGCACCATTGTTCTGTGCTAATAGAGAAGTCTTGCATTTCATTGCCTGATGGTTTGACAAGGATTATGGGTGCTGCTTTAGGATGGATTATTGTTGTTGCATCATAAAAAACATTAAAAAGTTACCGCAGTCTTTGCACAGGGCATCGGTGTTGCTGTGTACCGGTAAATAGTGGAGAGAAGTGTGTGCATATGGATAAAATAAAAAACACACATATGGGAGTAGAGTGTGAGTAGACAGGATAAACCTTCATCTTAGACTATTTGAATGATTCATAAAAAATAGGAGGGCAGAGCAAATTATACAACAAAAAGAACCCTAACAAATAGGACATTTTTTAGAGGAAAAAAGTATCAAACCTTCGAATAGATGCTGATTGCAAGTCTGAAACTACACTGGCAACAGATTTGTAGCTACTCAAACACAGCCTGTGTAAAGGGCTGCACACCAAAGCAAACACACTGAAATGTGTACACCTGCAGGAAGCCAAATATTGTCTTTGTGTACGCGGTTTGCGGTGCGTCCATGACGCAAGCTAAAGCAGAATATGCAGGTTTGCATTAGTCAGCAGGAGGCCACATCGTTAGTCACTCTGACACCCACTTCAGGCCCCTGCTTAATTCATGAGGCCAAGCAGAACAACTACCCTCTCTTAATACACAAACACACACAGGCAGACTGTAAAAGCAACAAGAGGCTGGTTTCATGTCACATGTCCACTTGAGAAACTACAGGTTAATGTGGTCACCATATTCAGAGAGGAGAGCTGCAGAGTCAAACATCTGCCTACAAGCCCCTCTCTCTTAGCCCGGTCCTGCTCAAGGGTTCTTCCTGTTAACAGGGACTTCTTCCTTGCCACTGTTGCTTGTTTAGGGATTAGGCTCTGGAGACAACCATGATTGTAACAACACTGAATAAATAAAGATGAACCTAGCTGAAGCTCAACATCAGAACTTCTGGATAGTTTGTGAATCCCAGAATGAGAAGGTGCCAATTGTGTCACATCAGTGAGCTCAGAGCCATTTACGGCCATGACGCTGACATTTAGCGGGACGCTGCAATTTGTCAGCCTCTCAGTCTGACTCACACGCCAACAACGGGGGGACACTCATGAAGCTCATTATCGTTAAGGGCTAATAGCGGTGCATTTGACAAGCGTGTGTCTGAAGACTGGCACAAGCTCAAATTTGCGGCTCGTATGTTGCATTACCATCAAAAACACAGCAAGAGATGCAGACGTAACCGATTCGTGACCTCGTAAAAGTGCAACAGGTTGTGTTGCTTCTAAACGTGTGTGAGCAAAACAAGGTTTGTGTCTGTCTGCGCTCATGAATAACTGATAAGCCTATGTGCACCTTTAAAATCAAGCAAAAAAAAAAAAAGCTAGTTTCCCGTAGAGCTTTTGTACTAAGAGGCACTTAATTTTCCAAGGCCGTGAGAGTGTAAGTCACAGAGGAGTCTGAGCAAAGAAGGAGGAAGAGGAGGTAGAGGTGGGGGGCTTTCAGAAAAACGCAGCCTGTGTTTCAGCGCTGCTGCTGATGCTGCTGCTGCTGTTACTAACCACAGGGCAAGCCAGAGATGGAAGTAATGCAATAGTCTGTGATTCTCTCTTTGCCCCACAACATTCTTGCTTCACTGGAATCCTTTCGACCCCACACTTCTTCTGTCTCTTTCTATTATCAGTGATGTATAAAGGACATGCAGTGGCACAGCTATTACTGGAAGGAGACGTTTTGATGGCAGCCTGTCCCCCAGAAGACATCCCCCAGCTGAAAAAAAAAAAAAAAAAAAAAAAATACACAGTCGCCGAAAGTGCATTTTTTTCCCCCTTATGTTGTAAAATATGCCTTAGAGAGTCCGTTAGGCCTCCTGAAGGCATTTGTAAGTTCTCCTGCTAACAGACCAGGTGCACAATTCAACTTGTAACAGACCCAAAACACACTAGTGCACACACTGTACATAAACACAGATTCGCAGCACTCGCAGATGAAAGAGATCTCTGCTCTGCTCTTACCCGAGTGTTGTCATAGTAACGATGGTGTACCAGAAGGAGGCCGGAATGCTGGTAAATTTACTAGAGCTTGAACCCTTTTCTGCGTAGAACATGACAGTAGCAAAGATAATTATGGCCATTGTGAGTGAGAAGAGCAGGAAGCCCAGCTCGGAGGCGCAGCTCTTCAGCGTGTAGCCAAGGATGCGCAGGCCCTGCGAATGGCGGGAGAACTTAAAGATGCGGAACACGCGGAAAACTCGGAGTGTCACGAAAGCGCCGCTCACGTCCTCATTGTCCGTCATTACTAGGCCGATGTAGTAGGGCAGGATGGCCACCACATCGATGATGCTCATGACGGACCTCATGAAGCGGTAGCGACTCGGTGCGGCGAACAAGCGCATCAGGTACTCCACTGTGAAGATCATGACGCAGGCCGTGTCCATGCAGAAAAAGGCCATTGTGTATCGCTCTCCACATGGCACCTCCTTCTGGTTGGGGGACGTGCCGCAGGGCACCGTTTCCACCACATTGGTGATGACAGAGACAGCGATAAAGAAGCCGGTGACATAGTAGAAGACAAGGGCCATGGTGGAAGTGTGGGGGTTCTCGAAAGCCCGCCACATGGTCTCCCTGAAGGTCATGTTGGGCAGCTTAGCATCCTTATTGTCCTCCTGGTCATCCATCAGACGCTCGGCATTCTCTCTTTTTCTATCCTTGTACTCTTCGTAACAGCAGTCGCCAATAATCTCTGGGACGATGCCGAAGAAGGCTAGCTCCTCATCGTAGGCAGAAATGCACTCGTAACGTGGGTAGTGGAGTTTACCTGTGCGATAAAAGTTGAGAACACTGCGGAACACATCGGGATCTCGGTCAAAGAAGTACTCTTTGATCTCCTCGTTGTAGAAGAACTCTTTTTCTGAGCTCCCTAGCAACGTGTCCGGGTAGCGGTCCAGTGTGTTTCTCCAAGTCTGGAACCGCCGGCCGCTAACGTTGAGAATGATCAGCTCATCCTGCCGTTTGTTCTTCTCAGCGGGCGCCACTGGCATGGGCAGATTGGCCACAGGCATCCAGCCAATGGCTGCCGCCCGGGCAAAGGGGAGCCATGCCGCTACTCCCGCAGCCATGCTGAGTCCGGCCTGGGATGTAGGGGGGAGCAGGTCCAGCACCTTCACAACCAGCTTGGCTTCAGCTCTTTCACCATCTTTAATGAAGAAAGAAAGTTTTGCACAGCACTCTTCGATTATGACAGGAGAAAGCGAGAACGCAGCCATGGTAGACAAACATTTCAAATGAACATTTATGACATCAACACGTCCCTGTGTTTTCCAGATGAGCAATATATCGCAAAATCATCATCCTTGAGGTCAGATGACGCAATCTAGATTTCAAAATAAGAGCGTTTTACGGTGTTGAAGCTCCTACTCTACTCAAAGTAAGAACTGTCCTGGCCTCAGGGTCACAGTAGCCCTCTACTTAAGTCTCAGAAGCTGAAGGGTAAGCAGCCGCACTGTGCAGTATGCTGTAATAGCAGATTTAAAAAGGATATTTATGACGGCCCTGGATAAATAATGGCTTGGGTTACTAGTCTTTCTGTAAGGCAAAGAAGACGTTTAATACCTGTTGAGTTCGTCCACAAAGGTGTTGAGGTTTTTATATTCACTCAAAATAATAGCAAATTTGTAGACAAATACGTTGAAAAAAGAAACATTTTTGTGACCGTTTGCGGAACACGTTGACAACACGCACACAATTTTATCCCAACACTTGCTGCAACTCACCGATTCTAAATTCTCCATCAAAATAAAGACGGACCTTCTCCCGGAGCAGTTTGGAGTGAGGGTTGTTCGGCTATTGCGCTGCTGCCGCGTCAGGAGAGGAAAAAGAAAGACACCGTGAAGGAAGAAGTTGTTCAGCTGAGAGGAGGGAAGCGTCAGACCAACACCAGAGCCGATGGGGGAAGCGAAAAAGTGAGAGAGACGGACGCACGACGGCCGTTCAGTTCACTTTACATTATGTGAAGGGAAGAAGGATGAGAGTCCGCCGCGCAGACCGGCTCCGGTTGGCTTTTCGGGATGAGTGGTGCTGAAAGGAGGAGGAGGAGGAGGAGCAGAAGCTCTCCCTCTCCCTCTCTCTCTCTCTCTCTCTCTCTCTCTCTCTCTCTCTCTCTCTCTCTCTCTCTCTCTCTCTCTCCCTCCCTCTCTTTCTCTCTCCCTCTCTTTCCTTCCTTTTGCGCAGGGCTGCAGTTACAGGAAACCTCGGCCGGGGCGCAGAGCAATGCGCAGTTACGCACTGATGAAAAAAAGAATAACGGGACAAATAATCGATAAACCACATCAGTCAAAACTCACTGAAGAAAGAACAATTTCTCAGCCACAGTGTAAAGAGTTGCCCTCGATCAATCAGCTGTGTTTCCGAGAGCAGCAGAGTTGATCGCGGAACTCATTCAGCAGGTGCGTGGACTTGAAATACCAGCGATCTAAGCACCATTTTCCAGGAACCTTCCAGCAACCTGAGAGAGGCAACACAGCTTTAACAACAAACAATACATTTACAAAGTTAGAAGCCGATGCAGAAAAGTTGCTCATTTAAACAAGGCGGCGCATTAAGTTTGGCTGCTGTTTTATTAGTTTTTCATTAATTTTTTCGGGCAATAATCTTCAATGACTTTCAAGAGAATCTGCAAATCAATCATTAGATAGTAAACGATGTTTTATACACCAACTCTCCAAATTATTATTATTATTATTATTATTATTATTATTGAATAGCATAGCGTACACTGTATTAATATTATTTAAAATATATGTATTATAAACTGATAATGGTCTTTATCAGTTCACAAAAATAAAACATAATGAACATTAAACATTGTATTTTACAGAGCTGCTTTAAACCAATTGAGGTCAAGCAATTTATTATAATCACAGGACCTGCACTAAGATGATTACCACTTTAAATAAATAGGAAAAAAAAAAAACCACTGTGGCTGCTGCCTCCCAGAGCGGTGACATATTCTGCCTCCATCAGGGAGGGATAGCTCAGTCTGTGATTACAGTTTCTCAGCAATTTAAAATCTGTGAAACACTCTTCAACATAGAGTTATACCTGCTCATAGAGCTGAACTTAAGAAACAGCTGATGAGAAATAAAAGGTTGGACCAAAGTCTTTTAAAGTTCTGATTCAAATAGTGTTTAAACATGCAGTTTGATTTGGGAATACGCCTCATAAAACATGGCAACATTCATTTGTTGCCAGATTGTAAAATAACAGCATCAAACAATATTGTTTTCACTGGCTGCAGAGGCTGAGACATGCAGCAGAACAGATCCTTCCACAATCTTTGTTTGCATTCTTTACTGCTGGCCTGGTGTTTTACAGTGTCTGGTAATTCTCTGTAGGCCTACATGTACATTCACTCACAAGCAAAGTAAAACAAAGAAGCTCCAATGGAAAACTGGAGCGATCGCTGTCTACGGTGAGGAGAAGCAGGTGTGCGTGTCATATACAAATCTGTGACTGATCTCCAGCCTCTAGTGTACATCACGTTAATGCAAAGTTTAAACGTACCTACTCTCTGTGTGAGCTCCTTAATCCAAAGAATCCCTCAAGTTACAGACCTTTATTGAAACATGCAATGTATATACAGTCATCCACCCAAAGGTGAAATGCAGATCAGGAGAAGAATCTCTTCAAGAATCAGGATCATTTATATTCAGAGCCAGTCGTCGTCTTCTTTTTTCCTCCATATTTTCAGCTGCAACAAGATGCAGCACTAATTGAGTCAAGAGGGATCATGTTCCAAATCTAATCCATATGGTCCACTCAGCCTATCAAGATGGTCAATACACAACACATATGGTCCTCGTTATAGATGTATAAAATAGATGTACAAAGTAGGAAAAATTATTACTTACAGAGAAACTAAAAAAAAAAAAAATCATAAAATCAACCCAGAGAACAGTTTGAGAGTTAAGACTTTGTTCAAATTGGGGTTAGGATTGCTTTAGGTTTTGGTTTGGTATGTTGCTTTCCTCCAAAATGGGTCAGGTTGTATATGAAAGACCTCACAAAGGTGTATACACACACAAAATCCTTCAATCCCACAAACACACACACACACACACATAAACACACACACACACAGCCTTTTTCTTTCTGAGCTATTCCAATAATTCAAATATGGTTGAATAACAAGGTGGGTTGAATTTCACGGTCAGCTGCCCTCTGCAATTATCTGAAGATGCTATATCGACATTAAAATTCTACACCTGTTTTAGGGCCTCAAGAATCACACTGCTTACTATGTTTTCTCATCTGTGACAAAACTTTAGATATAAGTTGAGCAAAAGGGCCAGTTCAGCAGTTTATGGCAACCTTAATGCACAATATTCACTTCAGCTGCACAAATGAGATTCGGTCTCTTCTGGTTTGACTGTCTGACACCACTGGAAAATGTTTGGGAAGCTGGATGTGTAGATAATGTGCTGGCACGTTAAAATAATATTAATCTGCTGTTCTCCAAATACCAGAAAAAATCATTACACTTAAAAAAATAATCACAATCAATAAACATTTCAGTAGTGTAAAAATTAAAAACAGATTCCTCCATTTAACTGTAAACAATCTTAGTATGAAAGTCAAGAGGTGCAAAAAAATCATTGCAATTTGCTTTTCCAAAATTCAGTGCTTTCAAGGGCTGATTTAGGCAAGCTTTATATTTTTCAGTGTGTGTGTGTCTAACATCAACCCACATCTTTTAGCACTAATAACTGACTTTATTTGGATGTTTACTCAGACCGGCATGTGTTTACTATTTCTGCTGGTTCAGTTTGTCGTATTATCTGCACAGCCTGCCTCCTTAGTGTGCCTTCTCCCTGTTAGGTATCAGAAATCCCACCCTGGGAAGTGAGGTTTTGAGTACGTTTGTCTGCGGTGTGCCAAACAGTAACTTGGCAGCCCTTGTGGCTCGCGCACAGGCAGCTACTCACTGACACAGGGGGGGGCAACGGAGGTGATCCTGGCCACCTTCCAGGGACAAAGACACAAAGACAAAGACAGCACATCCTGCTCCCATTTCAGAAAGAGCAGGTATTGTGTGCAACCTGGAAGAAACATGTCACTTGGTCACACATGACACATGGAAAGAAACCTAATGATCCTGTAGCATTAAGCCCAAACGAACCATGTTTACAAGACGGGGAATCACTTACAAATTTGTGGACAAAGTGCTCTTTTTTATATCAGGTAAATATCTAGATGTAGATTATAGTATAAATTATATAGAATATACTTTATCCCTCAGTTGTCTGATTTCTTGTGGAGACGAGGCTTGCCATGGAAACTAGCCAAGTAGGAGAGCTGGGATGTAATTTTCCTCAGAAGTCTTATCAAGCTCGGTTAGCTGCAGCTACAGCTGGGATATGAAGTCCCTCAACATTCCTCAGCTCCAAATAGGGTTCCCCCCCCCCCCCACTTAGTTTATGATTAATATGCTTCAAGCGTGAAGACACAGAGCA
>CAAE01011874.1:5013-17939 GCA_000180735.1 Tetraodon nigroviridis
AACTTTTTCTTTTTTTTTGTTCTTTCTTCACATTATTTGTTTTATTGAAATATGGATACCTCCCACCCTCAGACAAATCCACCGGTCAGCTGCAGGCTTGGACCACTTCATTAATTCTTTCATTTCCATTCATATTTTTTCATTTCTTAAATACACTGTATTATTAGGTAAGTTTCAAATACTCAAAATTATGTTTCGTTTACAATAACCCCATTTTCCAATTAGTTTATGTATGTAATAGACCTTGAGTTGTTTTTGTTTTGTGTGTGTGTGTGTGCGTGTGTGTGTCTGCGGTTTGTGCTGTTTAGATGAGGACACGATAACATTGATGAAGACCCCTCGCTGCTCCTTACCTGATCAAGACAACCTCCTCCAACCGCCGTCCAAACAGTGGAGGGTGAATATAAAGAGGAAAAAAAGGGCTATCTCCACATGGACAAACAGGAACATCAACTGGAGGTTGGAAAAAAAAGGAATATGATCTGTCATACTGCACTGGATGTAAGGTTTTGTTTTGGGGGTTTTTTTGGTGATATTCAATTGGTACCGTTTGCTTCTCTGTCTGGCTTAATCTTAGGTTACGTTCATATCCTTCCTCATCCCATCTGTCCAGGGAAATGATTCGCTCACTAGTTTTCTACGCTTTAAGAGTCTGGGCTGAACCAAGTTCCCTCAGGTTCCACGAGGTCTCTACGTTTATATAATCTTTCATATTCGTTCTTTCTAGTCTTTAAAATGTGTATCTGTGCATACTGTATAAATGTATATATCTGCAAAATTCATTTGTGAGTGACCTTAAACTAATTTAACTACTTCTGTACTAGCAGAAGTAGATTAGAATATTTTTGCGTAGTTTCTCTCAAGGCCTCCTGTTTCTGTCTCTACAGGTTGCCACATCTGAGGCAGCAGACTTGCAGGTAGACTTCCTCCATGGTTACCACGGTGACAGTTACCCCTTTGATGGGGCAGGCGGTGCAGTGGGCCATGCTTTCTTTCCTTCGGACCCAGCCTGGGCAGGAGGAATTCATTTAGATGCGGAGGAGGAGTGGGTCTTCAGACAGCCAGGTGGTGCCATGATCAAGAAATACACACACGCCATAATTAAGCTACACTTTTTTTTGGTCGACTACCACACATTTATACAGTTTTGGGTTTGCCATCTCCTACCAACTAATCAGGACAGACCATTGTTTACTTTTATAGACTATGGTTCTATCCCTTTTTTTTTGTAGTTCTGATTAAACGTCAACCTTTATTCATCTTCTTGGGCAGTGTAAATGAAATAACACAAACCCACCTTCTTCTCTCTAGTCTCTGAAGGCACCGATCTGTTTACCGTGCTCGTCCACGAGGTTGGCCATGCTCTGGGCCTCACTCACTCTTCATCCCGACATTCAGTGATGAGGCCATACTACCTGGGTCCTGCTGGAGACCCTTTACACTATAGCCTGGGAGCAGAAGATCTGGAGCACATCACCCAGCTCTATGGTGCATAGGCCTGTCACACAGATTTACTATTTCTATTTCTATTTTTCTGTAATCTGCATAATATTGTGCATTATCCTTTTAGTCCCTCAAGAGTAAAAGTTTCCAAGAGAACAAAACACAGTCAGTAGTATTTATATGGTAGATTTATAGCACCGCAGGGTGTGAATCACCTTCTAAGCATGTTAACATGACTAGCAGATATACTTGTGGTGTCTTTTCCAACTTTTGGTTACTTTTTACCTTGCTTCCAGCAGTTCAGTACCAGTGTGTTTTATCTGATGTTTTAATGCAGGTAAGAGAAAACAGTTGCTTGTTACTGATGTTCCTCATCTTGCCTGGAAACCGTCTTTGCAACACAGACATCATCATCAATGGTAGGCCTCATGACATTTTTTCAAGTTGTACTTCTTGCCTGAAGGTTGGTGGAATAGATTCCAGGCTGATTATAGTATACATTTAAAAATGATCTGGAGTCCACCTTTTGTAAATGAAATTGATTGGACACAAATAATTCAAATGTTAATGTATATTGGATCATGCATTTTTTTCAATAGATTTGCCAGAAATTCTAAAATTCTGTTTTCAGCTTTGTTTTAGAATATAAAAAGTAGTTTGAAAAAAGGAAAAATGTTTAATTTAGATTCATTTTGTGTCATTACTCTGTGATTTTGAACTTTGTGATTATGAACAATATCTATACACCAATTTAATAGTTGTCCTCCTTTGTCAAAAACAAAAACGTATGTAGCATTCAATTGAACTTTTTTTACAAAGCACTTTTAAAATATAAAAAATATCACAAACTATGACTACCAGTAATATAATTTAACTTGTGATGATTACTTTCAAGAACTGATCGTGGTATTTACAGTTAGCACTTCCTGTGTTTCTTATATTACAGCACCTTAATAGATCGTTGTAACACCAGTTTTGATACTGTTGCCCGTATCCGAGGAGAAACCTTCTTCTTCAAAGGTTTGAACACTAACCATATTGTTTTTCACTGGAAATTTAAGATGAATTATATTTATGCAATTTTTAAAACTGCTGCTTTGAGGTCTGACGATGTGGCGAGTGAATGGCGGTGGCTTGGTATCCGCACATGGGACTTCTGTGAGGAGGCTATGGAGAGGACTACCACCGGACCTACCACATCTTGACGCTGTGCTAGAGAGACAGTCGAATCATGCTATCATCTTTATTAGCGGTATTTATCTATTATTACTGCACAGTATTTTTTTCCTCATCCAAAAAATACCAACTTCAGACTTTTGTGGGTTAAATTAATTTTCCCAATTAGAATGTCCTCCATCCCTTGCTTCTACACTTCTTCACTAGCTCCTGTTTTACCTTCATCTAACAATCTGGAGCTGTTTGGGGTATGATAATGCTTTCTCATGTTGATGGGAAAGCATTATCATATAAGCATTCCATCTTCAATCATTATAAGCATTCCATCTTCCAACTGGAAACCCTCTTTGGGAACAAAGGGGACAGTAAGGTCTCTTGCTTTTCACCCAAAAATGGAGGTTTGTTGGGCTTGGCAGGACATCATGGACAGGACATTAAATCTCACCACATTATGTCAGCCCAGTATAGCCAGATGCTTCTCTCTGCAGTGTGCTCTCCAATTTTGCCCACACTGCTTGCTACCGGAGTCCCACAGCCCAGCTCAACTGTTTCTCCTCCATGCCTGGTTGGACCTTAGTAGTGGGTGTCTCTTCTCTCCCTAGGGACTGCTAACCTGGGAACCTTCACCAGTATTATCTGCCTTTGGTGTGAACCAGCCTCTTTCACAGCTCTCTTTGCCTTCCACTTGTCCCCAAAACAATGCCAGATTATGTCACCTTGCAGTTCCCTGAATTCCTGAAATCTAGGGCTTTTCCAGTATGAGCCACGTTAAACTCCTCTGTGAGACCTCTGAAGGGTAATTACAAGGTGTTACTTGTTCCATATAGGATAGTGCTGCGGGAAAGACTAAACCAGTTCTGGAAAAAGCCAATGATCTTCATTTAATTCCACACTTGTAATTGGGATGGTGTAGACAAGCAGAGTCAACAGTACTTGGGGCAGGATGGGATGCTGGTAGATCTAGGCTTTACATTTAGCAGGCAGTGTCAGCTGCACTGCTGCCGAAGAAACTACTCAGTCCAGACTTGAGGTTTGGTGTGGTGGTGTGAGTTTAATTTAAGGCAGCGGTGGGCAAACTAATTCCCGGGGGCCACATGTGGCCCGATGAGCTGTTTAATCCGGCCCGCAGAGCCTTTACAACACGTTTTCACAAGATAAATTTCGAAAGTTGTCAGCTTGACTGGTTAGAAAGAAGCTAAACCCCCTCTTCACCAACATGTTCTAGTCCATGTTGATAGTCTAATATATTAATAATCCATCAAAAACAATTTTTAGTTAACTTCCGATCCTCATTTGGGGGCTGGCCCCTTCATCAAGATCTAAAACCCAATGTGGCCCTTCAGGCAAAATAATTGCCCACCCCTGATTTAAGGTACGCTGGGACAATAGTAAACTGATGGACACAAAGCTGGTCCGAGTCGGTGAGCTGACCCGGAGCAGTGAAATCAGGGTACATTTATACAAGGTAAACAAAAGGTAGTGATTGCATAAAAACAGCAGTGCTACACAGAAATCAGGAAAAAACAACTGGGGATACAGAGAGGGTCAGTGCCATTTGGGCGTAGACCCTAGGATCAAGGGGAAAGAATAGAGGGTGGTGACGTGGATGTTAATCAATGAAGGGAAACAGGGAAGAAAGGGGGGATCACAAGCTAGTGGGAGGTAGAAAGAGAAAACAGCATCATTTGTGCAAGGACAGAATCAAAATGGGTCTCTGATTAAAATAATAACCACAAACTGGAGACAGAGGAGGAAGGGTGACCAAGACACAATGAATTGAGAAGTGTCTCAGTAGGTGGAAAAAGATGGTTGAGACGTTCTAAGGTAACAGAATGCGGAGACATACCAATATAAAACAACAGTATAAGAAAAAGGCATTCTAAATTCCAGAGACATTTTAAATACAAGACATTCTTTTGTTTCTTCCTCATACCTCAGCAGCCTTGACCGCGGTCTTTACCAAAATGAGAAAAAAGGTCAAAAGAGATGGTGCAGCTTGTTATAATTCTTTTCTCAAGGCAGTGCCAATCTTATGTTACTGACCCAGAAGTGATCCTGACCCTAAAATTGTTGTAATAATCCAGAATCAAGTTGTTAATCTTGCTGTGCATGTCCTCATTCATCCAGGTCATAGTTATGTAAGATCCATCTCTGAATTTTACCCATTTCTCCCACTGCAAATCTGTCACAAATGTGTCTTGTTTTCTCATCCAGGTGAGGGGCTTTGTTCCATTCAGGGTGTGCTTCGCATGCAGAGTGTTACATTTTTGTGTCTGACGTTCTTTACCTCGGTGTGTTGTGTGGACAGTGCCTGAGAAATCAGTTTGAATACTTCTACCCATGACTTCAGAAGGAAGCAATGTGGACAGTTTTTTTTTTCTTGAGTCTAACTTTGCCTCCAGGGTGTTTATTGAGAAATGAATCTGTCATTTAATAGATGTATTTCCATTGGTTGAATGATTTTTGCTCTGTCTCCTTACTGTTGGCCTATTGTTTAGACTGGTGGGGCTAATCTTCTGCTGTCAACATCTCAGGTTAAAGCAAAGATGGTTTTTCATAACCATTAACTTCTTGTCTGTCTTCTCATGCTCTCACACCAAGCAAAGAGTAGCTTTTCTAAATTCTGATGCAAGATGTAGAGCTTACACAAATCGAAGAAGACGTGCTAGCCAAAGGTCTGCCTTTTGCAGTAACCCCAGAAGAGCCACCTATTTGACTCATTTGACTCACACCACCCACTGGAACACAAGGAAAGTGTAATCAAAACCCTACTACACCAAAGAATTACCCATATTTTATGATATTCTAATTTTTCAAGTAGACTTGTATATTTGAGAGGGGTGTCGAGGAAGCCGTCTACGTCAAGTTGAAAAAAATCATCTTTTAAGCGAGGTGGTGGACTAAGGCACCTTCTGTCACCCATGTACAATGCCAATCTCAGAACTGAAGAAGACCTCTGGAGACAAGGTGAAACATTTTCAAGGAAACCTAAACAAGTCCAGTTGCGTGCAGAGATTTAACGTTGAACTAATCTTGCTGGTGACACAGTGAGAGTGTAGAGCAAGCTCAAACAGCTAGTGTCAGATTGACCCATTGACATATATCAGTGCTATGTGTTTACTCTGCAATACTAATTTTAATTATAAAACTATTGTTAGATTTTTCATTGACTAAAAGTTCCAATATTTGTCTTTATCCAGGTTCCCAGTTCTGGTTGTTCAAAGGTTTGTCCCTGCAGGAAGGATACCCTCAGCCCCTATCTGCCCTCAGGATGGGCGTACACTTCACTGGGACAAATACAGACACTAAAGAGAAGGAGACGACTGCAGAAAGATGGGGTCTAGTGTGGGATCCAGAGGAAGGTCCTGTCTGGGGTAACACAGAAATCTCTGAGGGAGCGGAGGAAAATGATACCTGGACTCATCTGATCAGAGCAGGAGTCAATGGCATCATCAAAGAGCTAGATGGTAATGTATAATATCTTTTGACTTTTTCCCTGTTAACTGCTCTAGTGAAGTCTAGTGAGTTTTGTTTATTTGTTTGTTTGTTTGTTTTTGGTAAAGGTTTGCTCCAGGATTTTTTAACGTACAGATAAAATATGTCTTGGTTGAAAGGATAGAGCCAATTTCCTCCCTGAAAGAAAGTATAAAATCAAAGCGCAACATTTGTGCAAACTAAAACATTTTGGAACACAGATCACAGTCGGACCACAGTGGGAACATTTGGCCAAGATGCCAAACGCTGCTTTAAAAGAATGTTAAACAAACCATAATTTATATTTCTCTCTCCATTCTTAGGTTCTGTTTACCTTTTCAAGAATGACACCTACTGGAAGTTCGCGTTTCCAGGCTCCACACTGCAGGATGGATACCCACGATCCTCCGCTGTAGACTGGCTCGACTGCTCTGACTCCTCCTCGTCTTCGATCCGAGTTGACAACCTTTCGTTAGCTTTGTCCCCGCCTGCAGGGAGACAGAGGTTTAGAGAGCAATGGAGGGAGAGGATAGAGGAAGACCACACACCAGGAAGGAGGAAGGATTATGGAAATGACAAACACAGACCAAAGCATAAAAGTAAACAGGACACAAGTTCACATATCTGGACACAATGCGCCTGCCGAAATACGGCTCTTCATCATACAGCATCTGTCATTGCTACTGTAACACTGCTTTTGTGGCCAAATATCTAAAGCAAAACTTAAGGTTGCCATCACCCAACAACTTCTCAGAACTGTCTTCAGTAAAATCACAATTCACTCCATCAAGGAGTTAATGTGGTAGTTGGCATCTGTCTTTTTGTTTGTTGGTTGGTTGGTCGGTCTGTCTGTCTGCCTGCCTGCCTGTCTGTCTGTCTGTCTGTCTGTCTATCTGTCTTTCTGTCTGTTTGTCTATCTGTCTTTCTGTCTGTCTTTGCAATAACAGGTTTGCAATAAACATATGCTCTAACTGATTTGAATAAAATGCTGGGACTTTGACTGATTGAGCTGGGACTTTGACTCATTGAGCTTAGAATGATAATAGGATCAGGGGCTCTGATCGTAAAAAATAATAATAAACTACCTCGCAACCTTGTACTGTCTCTAAACAGCATTCTTTGTATTTTGCATTAATGCTGTGGCAGTAATGCTGTTCACTGAACTGCAAAATTAAATAAACATGCTGAGCAGGCCTAAATCATTCAATTCTAGCTTGCTGTTTTTTGTTTATGTGAAGTGCACTGTGTATACAAACTGAGTATAAACTGTGCTGTACAAATAATATAAAATAAATAAATATTGCTTTGGATTGGCATCATGACATTGAATATTATGTGAAACATATTTTCTTAGAAGAATAGGAAAAATTCTCGACGCATCAATATGACTAATTACCACAAGCTTTCTACTTTTATGCCTGACACAAACAGACTGCCCCTTTTAAGACAATGTCATTCCTGAGAGCTTTGCATGTTGAGTCAAGGACCCTCAGACTAACTGAGCAAAGCAGGCTGCTAAAAACATATGTCAAAGACACCTATATTTGTACCTTTACAAGTTAGAAGTCTTTCTATATTTGTCTGATTGTAGATAGTAAAACCTTGAGGATTTTTTTTTTTCTTTAGTCTTTATGGTTCAAAAAGTGTTTTAATGTTGACCAGTTTGTGACCTCTGTATTTAAACTATAAAGGAGCATTTTATTGTGAGTTGATTTTGAAGAGAGGAACATATTCCTTCATTCTCCCCACCCACATTTTCCAAGTGGTCCAGGGATAGAAGGAAAAACCAGATGGGTTTGGCTCCTTAAGAACAGTAGAGGGTGAGAAGCCCCCTTCTTTTCCTTCTGCTAAAATCCTGCACACTTTGACTCTGACAGTGGATGAGGAGGATTACTTTCATCACCTGGAGCAAATTCTGCCAGCCAGTGAGGAAGGGAACATCTCTACTCCCTGTGAGAATCAGGAATTTGAAATGATTCACAGACGGATTCAGAGATTAACAAAGACATTTGTTTTATTTAAATGTTCAAGGAAGTTCCAGGAATAGAACATTGTTTAATTTTTAACAAGAGAAAAAAAAAATTATCTGGAATTTTTGAGGATTTGTCGCATAAGGATTTTGGAATCGCCCACCCCAAGGAAAAGGCTAACCCAAAAATCCACTTCCAGCAATAAAGTTAGCAAGAAGTTGCCTGACGAAGGATTGATTTCGAATTATTATTCCAGCTATTGCTCATGGGTCTTTGCACAAGCAAGTCTACCGTCAAACTAGATCCCAGCGCTCACCTCCTGAGCATAGATCGTGCCAGCCGAGCTGCTGGTGAAGGGCTCAGCCTCGATGGGACCCCTATTTTGGATGAGGATATTCTGATGGTGCAACCCGTCAAACTCCTATCTGAAGGCCCAGGAGGCAGGACCCAGAGGAGGTGGAAGAGGACTGCCGGGGCAGTGAACCAAACTGTTAAAGGCTACCTGGAGGTGGGTGGGAAAGGAGGGGGGTTTGTAGAGGCACCGACATCAAAGAAGGTGGATGAGGAAGAGGAGGATGAGGAGGGTCACATGGTGGAAGAGTTAATCAACATCTCTGACAGTAAAGGCAGTCTAAGGAGCGAGTTTCTGGAGTAAGGGAAGAAGGAAAATGTGGAAGTGAAGAAAAGATGGAAAACTGAAGAAACGAGATTTAGAGATTTAAGTTTTCTTTGTATTATTGTAAAATTGGAATTATTTTAAATCAAAATATTGTTTCTGGTTTTGAACTTGTGGTCAATTACTTGACAAATGTGGACTTCAGTTTAGTTTTGTTTTTTTCTTTGTTTTGTTTTGTTTTTTTAATTAGTTAATCTGATAACTTAAAAACTTCGGTTTCAGTTTTAAAACTCAGTTTTACAAACCAGTAATAATAAACTTCACCTTTCATCGCTTGACTTGAACTTGTGACTCTCGATCTGATTTTGCAATAAGTTAATGTGACGCGTGTGCACACACACTTAGACACACACACAAAAGAAAAACAAAAAAAAAACCAGCAGTGCAGTCAATAGCCACAGTAGTGAGTCTGTGAAAAGCCTTAGCATAGCAGCAATGGACAATTTAATTTCACATTACAGCCATAGTAGAAAATCCTAGACTAGAAATCCTAGAAGAAAAGCTAGAAATTAATTAATGTCTTTGGCTCTGGAAAAACTAGAGTACCTGGAGAAAGGTAACGTAATACCATATGGGAAGAAAAATAAGTCAATGAGTTGCACTGGGGTGGCTCAGCGGCTTTGACATTTGTCCACGGCTGTACACCAGCGCGGGGGGTCCTGTGGCAGTTCAACTGCTTCTGAACCTGAAGAGAAAAGTGTAAAAAGGCACCTGACTCCACATCTGCTTGCAGCAGCAAAGATGGGCCCACACTGATGGAAGAGCAGCCTTCTCCTCCACCTGGTGGTTCAAGAGTGGAGTGGAACGGAGCCATAAAAGGCGACACTCCGAGTGACACAGACAACAGAGAGTTGTGTGCGTATTCCACCACTGGCAACCAGGATCTGTGCGGCAGCGGGTTGTTAGGCACTTGAGCGTGCTTTCCAAGCTTCGATTGGTGCGTGCTGCTTGGTCATTTGACGATGGTGCATGAGACCGGGGGCCCATGAGCAGCTCCCCATCCTTGGCTGCTGAGGGGAGCTTTGGCAGCCCCACAAGGTGTAATGCCTTGGAGAAGTGGTCAACAATGGTAAAATTACTATGACCCTTTGAAGGTGGTAGTCCGGTGATAAAGTAAGATAGATAGATAAGATAGATAAAGTCCAAAGCAATGTAAAACTAAAATCAAAAGTAGTCGTGTCATCAGAATTGCGGCCGCATTTTCTGGACACTCGGGTGACTACCTGATTACCATCTGGTAGTCAGTTGGCTCCAATGGTGAGAAAGGATGCGGGTCAGACCCGGCAGACCCAAACATATTGTTAGGGTCAGTAGCTTCAACTCTCACCTCCGGGGATCTTCGACCATGTCCTGGGAAGGTGGGGGATATTGAGTCTGAGTGGACCGTGTTCCATGCCTATACTGTTGAGGCAGCCAATCGGTGCTGCGGCTGCAAGGTAGTTGGTGTCTTTCATGGCAGCAATACACAAACACTGTTAACACTGTGTGTAGGGGGTATTGGTGTGCTGCTGACCTTGACTCAGGACATTGTGGATAGGTAGAGGGAATATTTCAAAGACCTCCTCAATCCCACCAACGTGCCTTCTGCATTGAGAGGAGCCAGTTGAGGCATCTTGGGCGTGTCCCTCTGCTGGCCTAGGAATGTCTCGGGATCCCACCAGAGGAGCTGAACAAAGTAGCTGGAGAGAGGGAAGTCTGGAGAGAGGGAAGTTCCGCTGCTTAGGTTGCTGCCCCTGCAACCTGACTTTGGATAAGTGGTGGAAAATGGGTGGATGGATGGATGGATGGATGGAGAAAAGAAAATACATATGTCATCTATGCAAATACATTAAATACACAGAGGAATCCAGTTGGGGCACAAAGGTTTTAGAACTACACTCTTGTACCAAGACAGAAAGCTGCTTTCACGGTAGGGGGAGCCAGACACAAGGCTGGTGGCCAATGCTTGGACACCAGCGTTGTGGGAGCGGAGCGGTCTCCTGGGAGGATATGACGCCATTAGATTCTTCAAATAGGATGGTGCTTGGGGACCTTGTAGCTCAGGAGGATTTCAAAAAAAAAACTAGCAAATGATGAGAAGTCAGCACAGGAGTAACTTGATGTCTTTTGTCAAGACAGGTTGAAACTCAACTTGCAGTATTCTGGATTAGCTGGAAGTTCTCCAGATAACTATTTGGAGATCCTGATAACAATGTATTAGAATAGTCCACTCTGTCTCCTGTAGTTTCAGAAAATGTGCTGAATGTGTAGGATAAACTTTCTATCGTATTTCTCCTGAACACATCACGCTTCAACAAATATATAAAAAAAGTAAAACTCAACAGTGTGTAACCCAGTATTTTTCTTGTAATTTCTTAACCAACGCCTTTACATTACCAAGAAACAAACTAAGTATAACAGTATAAAAGTTAAATTCTCTTATTTTATTGAGAGTGCATATTTCAGATACATCTGCAAATGTACAAGTCACTTTTTTCATATTATGTACATAACTTGTCAAGGATTCAAGACCTTTATAATTTGTCACCCCTTTTAAATTGTTTGTAGTATATTCTTTTGTGTTATTAGGAAGAAACATAGTGAGCATCAAAAGCATGTTGATATATTTGTTATAACAGCAAAATAGATATTTTAGCATCAGTGTATATTTGTGGTTATTCTTTTGACTTAAATCCAGACAAAAACAATTGTCCACCTTTTATTGTTCCTGGTGCATAAACCTGGAAGTGACTCTAAGCTATTTCAATGTTTCTTTCAAATAAACACACATTAGGAATTTAAATGCTGTTTCTAACATTCTTTTACTGAAGCCGCTTTGAATCTTTTTTTGTGCGTGAGTGTGTGTCATATATGCAGTGCAAAACATTGCATACATGTGTATTGTAAAGATTTCTGGTTTTAATTAGGTAAAACATACCCGGGTAGTTAAAGTATTCCTAATAATATACTTTTCTGAATTTTCAGATATAATGTTAAGATAAAAAAAGTGCATAAATGACTTTCTGTGATACATTAAGTTAGTTGTGACCAGAAAAGCAAGCAATATATCACCACCATTTATAGCCGTTACTTGTTTTCAGTTGCTTTGTTCTTATCAAATCAAAGTTGAGAAAAAAAGAGAGAGAGAGAGAGAAAGAGAGGAAGCGGGGGAAGAGCGGGGGAAATAAATTAGACAGCTGACCACAGCCATTCTTGTTGTTTTCCCATGAATTTCAGGATGAAACAGTGACCTCTAACCTGAAAACTCTCAACGTCTGGTGAGCTCATTCAGACATCTCCAGGGTCACAGGACTGAATATGTCAAATACACAAGGGGAAACACAGAGTATAGTAATACTTGTCTAACTCTAAATGTGATTTGTGGAGTTTTTGAAGTAACATTAACATGTGTTTTGCTAGTTTGTAATGTTGCTATAAATGTCATGGTCTGGTAGCAGAAATATAAAAGTAAAAGATGAAGTGAATGCTCTTTTGTAATGATTTTTCTTATGATGGATGACTATGTGTTTATTAAAAAATGTGTGTTTCCCTTCGTATAAACAAACACAAGGTCTGTTAACAAAACTGTGTGGGTCTGAATAGACCAACTATTAACTGCTGTTGTAGGCAGAGGATGTGTTATTGACATATGACCAATAAAAACATGGGTTGTTTATCTCTGTTGACTAGATTGATTAGTCGATACGATTAGGTCGGGACCCAATTGCAGCTATTTCTGCAAAACTAATCACCATTAATCAAAAGATGAATCTTACTCCTGACAGGACAGGGTAGAGGACAAGAGAACGTTATAACCAATCCATTAAACAGTCAATAAGCCAGCCAGATGCCTTTTGTTATTTAGCAAAATTAAATTCTTAATTTTTTTTTTCTAATCTGTTAATGTATGTAAAAACAAAAACACCTCATTGCTAAATCTGCAACTTGTTTATGAGAATTGTAGTTATACCATTAAGTTATACCATTAATTGTTGATCACTATTATTCTACTGTAAATACTGGCATGCTATGAATATAAATAACAATGACAAGAATACCGATACTGGCATGGCTGGTCATTTTTCCTGCTTTACTGTAAGTTGATAACTGAGGATTCCCACAAAACACTTAAAAAATCCCAGCAGAAATATTTTAATTTAATTTTAAAAAAAAAAAACTTTAAGATATTATCCATAAATTAATTAACT
>CAAE01011875.1:0-12247 GCA_000180735.1 Tetraodon nigroviridis
AGTAGTGTAGTAGTTAGAGTGCCTGCAGAGGAGGGAGGTGTGTTCTGGAGAGGGCCCCTACCCCCCACGTATAACGGAGCCTCTCCGTTGAGGGTCCGCACCGCCCCGAAGCTGTCCATTGTGGTAGGGAGACCCCCATCAATGGACAGGTTCACCATCTGATCATAGGTCACCAGCTCCACTGTGTGGAACTGACCATCGTTGATGGTCTCAGTGCTGAGAAAACAGATCACAGATCAGACACACAAAAATGGTTTTAACCAATCAGTGTTTCAAAGGTGATGGCGGTCCCGTACCTGTAGATGGCGTGACCTGGTTGGCTGCCAGGGTCATAGCTGACCTTGACGTGGCCTTGGTAGAGCTCCACTGCGATATGGTCATTGTCTCCGTTATAAAGAAGGATACCGTTGTCCTCAGCTGTGGACACCTACACAGAGAGTTTGCATGAGGTTTCTGAGTGACGCACAGTCCGACTTCGAGACGCAGGTGGAGACGTCTGCGGCCTCTAAATACCTGGAGTGTGATGTTAGCCTGGGGCCAGTTTTTGGGGTCGGACAGCAGCAAGTACGAATCCCTGTCTACAAAGTTGACGCTGACCAGTTTCTCGCAGCGCGGCCCCCCAAACTCAGGCGGACACTGGCAGAGGGCTCGTCCTCCCCGCTCCACACAGGGAGCGTTGTTCTGGCAATCGGCGAGCTCACACAGGGACAGCGGAGACGGTGGGACCTCACACAGCTGACCACTGTAGAGAGAGAGAGGAGGAGGCTCTTTTAGTAAAGCAGAAAATGGCTGCTTCGACACCTCGACGCGACGTCCTACCTGTATCCTTGGTGACAGACGCAGGAATATCCATTTAACTCATCGATGCACTGAGCTCCGTTCTGACAGCGATGGTCCCCACAGTCATTGTAATCTACGCTGCAGTCATCACCAACATAACCAGGAGAGCACACACACCTACAGACACACAAGCAACACCACGGATCAGAGTCAAAGCAGCTTCTCTGTCCGATTTGCCGTAGCGGCACACGCTCACTTGGGTCCGGTGGGGGTGATGAGGCAGGTAGACTGGTGCTTGCAGGGGCTTCGCTCGGGGGCGCACACATCCTCCATTTCTTCACACATCTCCCCTGTGCACAGGGAAAAAAGGTCGCTGATTTATTAAACTTGAAACTGTAACTCCAAATGCTGGTCTGATGGTGTGTTTTGCGAGCTGACCAGTGTAGTAGGGGGGGCAAAAACAAGTGTAGTTGTTGACCCCGTCGACGCAGGTCGCCCCGTTCTCACAGTCATGGTCTTCGCAGTCGTCAGCGTTGGTTTGACAAGTAGGGCCCTCGAAGCCCAGGGGGCACTTGCAGCTGTGATGGAATGCAATCAGCCAGTTATTTCCAGGATCGGAGACTTGTGAGGTTTCAAAGCTCATCTTCCTCACATGTACTCTCCCTCCTCCTCCTCGTCCACTCGGCAGGTTCCTCCGTTGGCGCAGGGGTTGCTCACGCAGGCGTTCAGAGCTGTTTCACAGTTCTTGCCCTGGGCCGCAGCACAGAATATTTAATAATTACATCTTCTCATTGAGAAGCAGGTTGGGACGAAGCCTCAAACAGATGTTCACCTTAAATCCTGGTGGACAGCTGCACCTGTAGATCTCCATCAGGTCACTCTGACAGACGCCCTGGTTGAGGCAGGGGCTGGACAGACAGGGGTTACACTTGGCCAGCACCTCGGGGTCCACATCTCCTGTGGAGAAGCCACCAAACAATAGACAGAGTTAAAATCCAAACAATAATCCCCATAAACCTCTGCCTCCGGAGCAACAGCTTACCTGTACATTCAAACTTCTTAGCAGGCGTGGTGAGCAGCAGTTTGCCCTCCATTCCCTGCGGACCAGCACAGCGGGCAATGCCAGGCTCTTTGTAGCCAGTCTTCACCCAGTCAGACAGCCAGCGCAAACGGCAGTCGCAGTACAGCGGGTTGGCACCGATCGCCCTGGAGAGACGCAAGCGTTGGAGAAGCGGCCTCTCGCTGTAGTACGCTTCCTTACCGGTAGGTGTCTCTGTAGTCTAGAGTAAACAAAGGCCATTCCTTCCACACGAGCTGCTTGTGGGACTGTTGGGCCAGTCTTAATGCTGACGGACACTTTGTGTTTCATTTCTAACTGGGAACGCCTTCCAGTTGTAGGTATGAGCGGGAGGCGCTCCTGAGCACCGCTGTCGTGGCGGCGGTGAATCAATGCCTCGCTCTGTGGTCCCGCTGCAAACACTCCCGAATCGATGGCGTTCCATTATGGCGGAACACAAGCTCATCTTTCAGGCCCGGCCAGTGGCTGACACCTGACGTACGCTAACATGAAAACCACTTGACTGTGACTGTTGATCAATGGCCCGTCTCTCTCCCATCAATCTGCTTTTGTGCCGCTACCTATTTATTTTTTTTAAACAAACATTGTTTCAGTTCATTCTTAATCTTTGCTCCCATTAGTTTGACACCGATACGTCTGGTAAAGTAAATAAAGTTCTGGAAAATCTGGCAATTGTTTTTTTGCGTCTCTGTACCCGTCCCTCCGCATCGTCCCTTTATGGGCTACTCACATATCCCCACAACCACATAACTACAACACACACCATGTTAAAGACCATTATACAAACACGGAATTCCACAGACCATGCCGAATCTGCATGTTTGTGTCTGTGTGTTTCAGAGATGTGACAGGGAGATGAGACAGTAAAGGCGTCTGTGTGTTGCTGCAACCGCACGACTGTGGCTGATCAGGGGAGATTTTGGCTGCTGCGGAGCCCACCAAAGAGGACTACAGACAGGCCACTGTCGGCCGCACTCTCCAGCTGTCTGACCAGACTTGTGTGCCTGTGTGTGTGTGTGTGTGTGTGTGTGTTCAACATGTGTGCAGACTTGACAAGCTCAGTGGTTAAGTGCAGGCAGCAGAAGGTTGTCTGTGTGTCGGGACTTACAGATGAGAAAGCGAGGTCACGTCGTTGAAGATGCCGTCGGGAAGCTCCGAGATTTCATTGCCATGGAGAGACCTTGGGAAAGACATGAGGAAAGTGAGAGTGACAATATAACTGCTCTTCTACAACCCAATGACAACAAATAAAAAAATACAATTGCAGGGCAGAAAATAATGAAAGCAATCAACACTAGCTCTAAAATGAGCCGTTTTAACTACACACAGTTAATTAGGTATCACAGATACAGCTGAAGGCTGTTTTTGTGAGGTGGGAGGTGATCCAATTTGGGTGCAAAGACGTTAGCCCCGTCTTTCTTTCTCTGTCTTTCCGACTATCTGTCGGGAGTCGAGTGGTGTCGAGTTTCTGTGTGCATCTGGCTGGCAGAGCTACATTTATACAGTAGGGAAACAGACCTCCTCCACATGCAAGACAGTGAAAAACATCAGTGCAACTGTGTCTGCTCTTCCATATTTGGGCAAAATGAATATTTCTGGGAGTTTGTGCGAGTCTGGTTGAAAATACTGTCATTTTCCTCGCTGTTGTCTGATCACAAAGTACGGCGACAAGCTAACGTGGTTTAATGAGCAGAGGACTGATGGCTGTTGTAATGTGACAGCTCGTTACCTCCTTCAAGCCGCAGCAGATCAGTTCGCAGTAGGAAAAACATTAAACTTTTCCTTTTTTTGCATCTGAATTAGCACTGAACTGCGGAAAAATCAGTGACGGCAGCGCTGGTCACAGAACTCAGAGAAAAAAAAAATAATTACAATAATGTGATGGAGGGGTTGGGATAATGGGAGAAAGTGGGTGATTTGCTGGTGTTATAGCGGTTTTATTCTACCAAAGATCCTTCGCTGGATTCCCCACAGCTTTTTATTTTTTCTTCATCAATCTCCAATGTCACGCAACCACGCAACACGCCGACCTTGATGGTGCACGCCTTTGTGTACTTCACCTCAGGCAGCTAACACCCAGCAGGCCAATTAACAGCTTATTAATCAGCCACTCAAACCACAACCGTTTCGCACATAGGCCTAAAACACATATGTAGCAGCGAAGCGAAGCACATCCAGCCACGTTCAGACCTCTGCTGTGTTTGAAGCCCGGAGCGTTAATGATTCCTCTCCTCTTTACTGGTCTGTAAAGCCGAAGGGGCAGCTTCATAAAGGGTTTGGCACCTCAGAATGCACCAGCGCACCAGCGCGTCTTGCACCTAGTTTGGTTTTTGTCACTTTCTGCGGTGCCACGAAGCTCCCGACATTGAACTTTGAATCCGGTGGGGGTCTTAATAAAACTGAAACTATTAAATGGAGCTTATTGTTGCTTCAGTTGTGTTGCACCCCCCCACACACACTACGTTGCACAGTTAAAAAAGAAATCCATGGCACCAACTGACATTTAATAGGAGACTTATGATTGATCACTCCAGCAATAAATAGATCAAAGATTTATGCTCCGTTTGGACTCCCGTCTGTCTGACTCAGTGGGGTAATGCAGACAGCCTGTGTGAATATGTGTGGCTGTCTGAGCCTGTACATAGTTCACAGTCTGGATGGAGCGTATGTGTGTGTGTGTGCGCGCACCGGGGAGGGCCTCACATGGCGTCTAGCACTTTAAAAGTGAAGGTGGCGTGAGAGAGCAAGAGCAGAAATATCGGACGCGGCTTCATTAGAGATCAAAGGAACACACGGCGGCATCGGCTAATGACGACCGAACTTCACTCCTTTTCCACTCTAAAAGGCCTCTTGTGCTTTAAGCCTTGTAATGATCAGGACTATGGCGGAACCCCGCTGTAAGAAAAAAAAAAAAAAAAGCTTTGTTGTAGCTTTGTTGTCAGTTGTAAAATAAGTGCGCCTGCTACGAGTGCACATGGAGGGCCGATATGTCTACTCCCACACACGTAGGAACGGGCCCTGAGCCAGAAGATGACAAACATTTAGCGTGCATGCAGGCGCACCACGCACGCACGCGCGCTCACACACAACAAGGCCGATGTAATTTCACAAAGAGTGTTGGTGGGCCCGGTCTGCGTTTCTGCTTTTCAGAGCTGAACTGTACATTCGAGTTAAAAATCGGGACATCCAGCTGCGGTGTTTTTGGATGCACACCTCCGTGTCGTCATCCGTCTGTCAGACACGTTTATGTTCTACATCTCAGTTATTCTGCAGACCGATTCATCCACAGGAAGCCCATGGTCACAAGGAAAGACTGTCCGTAACTCCACCAACGGCCCGGAGGCTGAGTCAAAGCTATTATGGTTAGCGGTGCAAACATTCTCTGGTAATCACTGTCAGGGTGATTTTGTGCAGCAGCGTGTGTGTGTGTGTGTGTGTGTGTGTGCGTGTGTGTGTGGGGGGTGGGCTTGGCTCCGATGGTGAGACAGCGATGATTTGGGGGCCTTCAGAGGTAAACAGACTGACTGGGAAGATGTTTATAGATATGGTGTGAGGAGAAGTTATCGCTGGAACATCTCTGCTGCCATTTCAACAGAGTAAATGGGTTGTAGCTGTCTGCGTGTGTGCACGTGTGCGTGTGTGTGTGTGAGAGAGAGAGAGAGTTCATGAGCTGTCATAACTGTGTAGACTGTTTCCTTCCTCTCAAGTCAATCAAAGATTCTCAGCATCTGCTCCTCAGGCTCTGTAGTCAGAGTAGCTGTAAAAATATCCTGCTCAATAACTCATTTTAGCCTGAAAAAGAGCCTCTGGTTCCTGTTTCCAATGGACTTCAGTTGGTAAAGTGGGGGCTGCTACATATGATGACCGACTGACATTATCTGACACACAAGAAGCAGTTAAAGAATACGACATATAGGAGAGAATAAACAGAAATGTGGTCTAAATAAACTCACAGCAGACGCAGCGAGTGGAGACCACCGAAGGCCATTTTGGGGATGCAGCGCAGGGAATTGTAGCTCAGGATTCTGCAATGAAAAGATAATTACACATAATATAGTAGGCACATATTATATTTCCATTCTGCTGTCATAGGAATAAAGCACGAGGTCTCGGCCGAGGACTCACAGCGTGGTGAGCTGGCTCATGTTGGAGAAGGACGAGTTGGTCAGGGAGTTGATCCTATTGTTGCTCAGGTCCCTGAAAGGAAGGTTAATCATGAGAAGACAGAAAGGTCGCCGCTTGAACATGCATGCAGACGGTCAGGCAAAAACTTACACCAGCTGTAGGTATTTGAAGCCGGACAGTTCCTTCGGCACGATACTGAACTGGTTTCCATCCAGGTACCTAAAGACAGACACGAAGCTTAACTGGTAAACCAGAGACGAGGCGACATCTGAGGGGCCATGTCAGATACAAAACAGTACAGTGATGCGGGGTGATAATCCCTTCAGTCTGCTGGGATACGGAACGTGCATGGATGAAACCACCTGCTGACCGCCAACCCAGAATGCCCCCCAGGGAGAACTGCCACCTCCATCAGCGCTTCCAGAGCCAGGACGGCCTGAGCGCAGCTGCAGGGCCTTTCTCTGGCTATTGTTGTTGGACTGCACTGAGAGCGGGAATGGGGCAGGGCAGCTGGGGGGGTACAGAGTTAATGATAGGTAATGATGGTGCAGAGGACACTTGGGATAATGACGGAGTAGCAAACTCTCCAGATGAGAAGATGAAAGCCTAGAACTGAGGGGCACACCTGGTCACACCTGCTGGGACAATGACAGGCCTGAAAGCTACCACAGCATCTGTGTGTGTGTCTGTGTGTGTGTGTGTGTGTCTGTGTTTTCTTGTACGAGTACCAAATTACTCATTCTACTAGCAAAGTGAGGACATAGTTGGGAAAGGATGAGCGAGATTAAGACGTGGTTTAAAGGGTTGGGTTAGAATGTGATTTAAGTTGTGTTTAAGGTTAGGCTAAACTACTGGGCAATACATTATGCCTTTGAACGTTCGCACAAAAAGTCCAAGTGTGTGAGTGCGTTGGTGTGTATGTGCCTGCGTGCGTGTGTGTTTGAGAGAGTCAGTCTGAACAACTTGACGCAGTATTGGAAAGTTCCAGACCTATTCCATTTCCTCCCCTTTCCATTGAAAACTGCTCATTAAAACGTCCTCTTGCTCCCCTATGCTCCTGTGGACAGGCTTTTGGCCCTCGCACACACACGCACATATACACACACACACACACACACACACACACACACACACACTCTCACGCACGCAAACGGACTCTCACACAGACTTTAATCCTTGGCTCGGAGTGTGAGAGTGACATCAGTGTTAGCCCTTCAGGCCACAGGGAACGCAGGGGAAGAATGTCTGAGAGAATAACTGCAGGGTTTATTGACTCTTTTCCCCTTCCCTAAAAGATGACATCTGTTTTCATTGCTTATGCTCTTTTCACTCATTCCTATCCTTGTCATATACTCGCCACGCCTTCCCTGAGATTTTTTAAAGCATCTCATTTGGTTTCGGTTCTTTGCCTGCTTCCATCAGCACTAGAAAATAAGGCAATCGCACCTGAAACTGGAGGCAATAAGACGTGAAAGCTGCCGGGGAACTCACAGCTCGGTCACGTTCCTGGGGATGCCTTTAGGCAGCGCGTGAAGGTGCTTGTTACTGCACCGCACCACGGTCTCCAGGCAAGTGCATTCACTGGGACACTGGGGTCTGGGCACACAGCTTGACTCCTCTTGGCCTGCGAAAAAAAAAAAAAAAAAAGAAGGGAGAAAACAGGAATGAGCAGAGAAGGAAAGACCAAGAACTTGCAACAAGGAGCTGGTGTTCCTGGAAGGTAGATAAACCACAGGTAACGTCAACAAAACACCAAAACAGCATCATTCTTCCCAGAGACGATGAAGCATTCAGACACTGGAAAAATAAAAAAAAAGGAAATGAAAATTTGGAGGTAGAGAATGGGACAGGGAGATAGAGAGGTGCCTCGCTAATGTAATATCGACCGGGAGGAGAGAAGAATGGGAGCAGCCCGAGGCCTGAAGACAAGCCCAACATTCATTCAGGTGCAAATAGGCTGACCGCTCAATAAAGCAAACAGCTCAATAGGTCCACTCAGCCCAGCATCGACCCGCAGCTCGGGAACTGCTGAGTATCAATCTGTTCAGTAAACAAAGGAGAGGCACAATAGTGGCCATTATTTAAAGCAATCTCAGACACTTTAAGCAGCTCTCATCTGACGTATTGCTAAGTGTAGTGCAATTAGAATTCTCATCATTCATGAGCCAGACGGGATGGTTTCACGGAAAATGGAGGCTGTCCAAATCCTGCAGATGTTAATCACCTCTAAAAGAGACAGATTGCTTCATTTAAAACGGGCGAGCTGCAACAAAACTTCAGAGGGAGTCTATGAGGGGATGTGCAGAGCGAGAGGCTGGACCGCATCGCAACGAGCAGCTGCGCGTCTTGGCCTACCCTCGTCGCAGCGGAAGTCCGGCAGAGCCACGTCCTGCAGCGGGATCTCCTTCAGGAAGCCGGGACGCTGGCAGCGGGGGTTGCCTGTCACAATCTTCCGGCTCCGCAGCCAGTCGCCGAGCCAGGCCAGACGGCAGTCGCAGTTGAAGGAGTTCGCCAAGAGGTTGCTTTGTTGGAGAAACAGTGTCAGGAAGGCAGCAAACACACACACACACAGAGTGTAAAACATGCTTGTGGAGACGGTGTCAGGGTCTCACAGGGTGGAGAGGGCCTGGAGAGTGTCGAAGGCTCCTGGAGTGATGGTGGTCAGCTGGTTGTCATACAGCGACAGCAGGCGGACGTTGTGCAACCCTGTGAAACTGTCGTTATGAACGCAGCTGATCTTGTTGTTTCTCAGCATCCTAAAGAGAAAAGACACACAACACTGCAGTTTAAGGCACAGCTGCGAGTGGTGAGTAGGTGGCTGCGGGGTCCGTATGGGTGCCACTCACATCATACGCAGTCCCTCCAGCCCACGGAACATCCCACTTCGAACCGAGTCGATCTGATTGGCTGTGAGGTGAAGCTCAATGACGGACGATGCGCCTTCAAATGCCCCATCTTCAATCTCTGTGATCTTGTTGTTGCTAAGGTTACTGTACAGGGAGAATCTCTGGGTTAGGAGCGTGAACCTGATGCTAACGGGGGGGAGGGAGTTTCACTTACATTTTCTTCAGCTGGGAAAGGCTCTTAAAGGCTCCAGTGGCCTCCAGGGTGGTGATGTCATTGTTGTTGAGGCGGCTGCAGAGTACAAAATGAAATTGAGTTTAACCATAACACAAGTTGCTTTTGAACAACTGTGGTCAGCCAAGTCCAGACATGCGTTCCCCGCTGCCTTCCCTTAGTTAGCTCTGTTAGTGGTACACAGCTAGCACCAGGTTCCTTACAGTTCACTGGTGGATGAAGGAATGTGCTCCGGGACCTTGGTGAGCTTCAGGTTGGAACAGTCCACTACGTTGGACTCACAGCGGCATTTGGGTGGACACACCGGGTCACTGTTACAGGCGTTGTTCAGGCGGGTGTCCTCGGTACCTGAACAGGACACAGTGCAAAGAGTCTTTGAATGCAACCGTGGTTAGGCTCGCTTTTCCATGATGCTGCTAGCCTCGCACCATCTCCCTCTCCCTGCAAAGATGCGCGCCTGCAACACGTCTCACCTCGACCTAAAAGGCACTCCTCCTACCTAAACTCTAACCTAAGTTGCACTACTGCGACTGTTCATTCTGCAGAGGCGGGAAATGAATGGGCAAGGGAGAGAAGATGGGAGGGTGGGAGGGTGGGAGGGTGGGGATGGGGGGTGTTATTTTAGAGAGGTGATAGAGTGGGAGCAGTGGGGTGAAAAGAACAGTAGCAGGGGAGATTGAGATTGGGATGCCAGGGAGGATTTAGGCTGCAGGCTTCAGCGAAGCAGGAGCATCCCGAGAAATGGAGTGAAGAGAGAGATAGAGAGAGCGAGAGAGAGAGAGAGAGAGAGAGAGAGAGAGAGAGGAGAGAGAGAGAGAGAGAGAGAGAGAGAGAGAGAGTGGGAAGTGCTGCAGAGAGCTGCATTAAAGTGATGCACAGGAAACAGGCGGAGACAGGTGAAGCTGAAGGTGAGTGGGGGGGAGAAAGGAAGAAACGGAGGGCGGGAGGGAACACCCGCACATGCAAGGTAAGCACTGCAGTTGGAGGAAGACGTCTCCTCTGATAAGTACGTGGAAGCTGGAAGCTGGGACGTCATCCTGCGCCACCTCCGTCTATGAATAGACGTTACGTGCCAAAAAGCATGCTGCCAGTTACATCATGACTGCTCAATAATGAAACAGCACCGGGAGTCAGTCGGTGTGTATTGCGTCTCCGTGTGAGCGTGTGGACCTTCTCTGCGTGCACATATGTTCCATTTAAGAGAGAACAACCCAGACGCTGCTGCTAGGATATATTTTTTATGTCCCATTTTTGCAAGCTCACGCTGGTGCACCTCTTGGCCCAGGGTTTGGTAATTACGTCAGTGGGACATGGGGCACCCAGACCACAATCACGAGCAGGAAAACCTCAAACAACCAGGACCAGATCCAGGAGTGGAGTATCAGAAATCTGTTTAAATAAATGGAGCGGTATGTAAAACCATAACCGAATCCCCCAAACCCTCGTCTTTATTAGAGCGCAGTCGGACAGAAAAGGACAAATTGCACACAGGCAGAGAAAGGACTTCCGCTGGCTGCTTGCGCGAGGAGCTTTCTGCGTAGCTGCGTCAGCTCGCAGGGCGGCTCGGTGGAGGGTGAAGATAGGCGCTGTAATGTGGGTCATTCAGGGAACTTTCCCTCATCAGGCCAGACAGACAACAGGAAAAAGCCTCTGCTGCCTCACAGGAAGCAACGACGGTGCGGGGCAGCGCTTTGATCTGCGGAGGAGCTGAGGGAGAGTGGCGAGCGTGAGTCACTGCCATCGTCAGGTCTGCGTGGTGCCGACACTTTTACTGTCAGCACATCCGAGCGGATTGAGGACTTCCCCCCCTCAGGTGCAGGATGACTCATCGGAGGAGTAGAAATATTTATTCCTCCAATATATCATGGAATTCCTGCACCATTGGTGCATTGTGGAATGCAGGCTTTAGTGTGTTTTGCAGAGGTTTTTGGTTTTTTAATCAATAAAGGGGCTGAAATTCTAATTAAATTACATTTGCTTTAAATTTCTGCTCTCATATTACTACTGTTTGTTCTTGAGAAATGCTTTATCCTACCTTATTACTTGAGGACACTTTAATTTGCATGCATGCACAGCCATGTCAAGTACTGAATGAGCCTCAATGCTCTTCCTAGATATTTCCTTGAAAGAATTCTTGTTAAGAGGTCCGGAAACACCCTCTGATAGGAATCTGAGTCCTCTGGTGGGCTTTATTTTCTTAATCTTGCACTGATAGAAAGGACACGCTTTCCTTTCCCTCCATGCCTATTTTCCTCCCATTTTTTTCTTTCCCTCTCCTGAGTGACTGTCTGTGCTCAGTCCAAAGCAAAGAGCCACTTCCGCTCGACTCTTGTGACTTATGCAAACAGAGTTGAGGAGATCCAGACCACCGTGCATGGATATCAGTTTATAAAACCATTTAAGTCTCAGAGCCAGATAACTCTCTCTCTCTCTCTCTCTATATATATATATATATAGATATATATAGATATATAGATATATATATATCTATATATCTATAAAACCAAAAAACCAAAAAACGCATCCGTCTGCATAAGCCTATTTAGCAGAAAAACATTTCAAAATAGATTTAGGTCATTAGGGCTCCGCTAAACAAGAGATAATTTTTATCTTAGAGATATATTTGCCTAGCTAGTTGTTTGTTGTTTTTGTCTGCCAGACACCTTTCAGCCATTACAACTAAAGGGAACGATGACATAGCTCTGCACCCAACAGCCAAGCTGTCATAAAAGGAAATTGTTCTTTAAACTTGTAATTTCACTTAGATTAAGGCCACGTCACCGGAAAAAAAAAAGGCGCAGCCGGTGGTGATGATAGGTGTAAACATTTTACAAGGCACTCACCTGGGATGAAGTACTGCTCTTTGGCTGTGATGGAGAAAAGAAAGAGGGACGGATGTCAGTGAGGTCTGTGTTGCATAGCTGGTGTGATGCTATGCGTCATATATAAAGCTTATATATGACAACACATATGGCATCTGAGCAGAGAAGCCTGGGGTTGTCTCTGCATATGACAATGGAGACAAGCTTGCAGTGTGGTAAATATTTGCCTGTTGCTAGGAAAGAGTGATATAAAGGCAGGGAGAGAGAGAAAAAGAAGACCCAAAGAATGAAAAAACAAAACACACGTGGCATCTGTGCTTGGGCAGGCCTAGCCAAACAAGCGAGGCTATAAAAAAGTGTGAAA
>CAAE01011877.1:0-14120 GCA_000180735.1 Tetraodon nigroviridis
CGGAGAGGTGGGGTGTACGCTCGCTTCTTTACGGAGCATCAATACTATGGATGTATCTGCAGCTGGTTCTTTTGATGAACTCACTTCATTCAGATGCTCTCGTGGGCTTGTTTCGCTCCCAGCCTCAATCGATGGAGCCCCCCCCCCCTCGTGTTAAACACTAGCCTGATCACAATTTCTATTTTTAGAGCCGACGATTGCAGTTAAGTCAGGATATTAGAATAACCAGATGATTGGGATGATGTATATGCAGGCAAATTTTCATCACTGTTTGATCAAAACCCTCCTTCAAAAGTTGCTTCAATTGCATCATCACTTATTTTAATTCAAAGCTCCGCTCCTTGTCTTAAGCACATAAATCTTTGATGAGCTTTGTAGTCTGACGAAGAACCCGTCTTTGTAATGGAGAGGAGATGAAGGAGGCCAATTACTGTGACAAGTTCCCTTCATTAACAGAGCAGAGGCATGTTATTCCCATGACTTTCAGAATGAGCTCACTTCACACTGACTCCTCTTCCTCCTTACAGCTCGAGCCACAAAGCCACGACTCTCACGAGGGCGGAGGAACGGCAGCATTGACGGCAGCTGTCAGTTACAGTTAGCATGATAGATGGATGGAGGGGCCGTCCGGGAGCCTGTGACTCGTCTCCGCTGCGGTTTACAGGCATCAACCATTTTGTCCAACAGTGACAACTGTGTCTCTGATCTGCAATCCTAAAGTTGCGGAACCAATCTGTGCGGATGCGGATGTTTGCTTTCATGTAGGATATTAAATAAAGAAAAGCAGAGGAATTTTTCCAGGTCTTATTAGGAAAATGTTCTGTTCTCTAGCAGTCGGCTCTCGAGGATGTTTTTGAATGAACTCATTTATGAGAGAAACAGCCAGTTCTGATATGAAAAACATTAATAAATAAAACAAACAGCTTACTTGACATAGTTTTGTTAACATCACTGAGCGTTGGCCTATATCGGAACAGTGAAAATAGAGCAAAAATCAACTCTTCTGAGATCAAAAACTGGACATTTTCCTCTGGAAAAGAGTAGATTCCCTGCTCTGTGTCAGAAAATCATTACTGTGGAGTAATTCCAAAGCAGGGGTTTTGGAGGCAGCATCTACGCTGAGGAATGCTTGTCTGCTGCGTTGAAAAGAGCGTATCGAGCGTATATGAAGCCGATGCACATTCTGCTCCTCACCGATGGTTATGAGCTGCCACAGAGATGATGTCTGGAATTCAGACATACCCAAGCAGCTGCGGAGGACTCTGAGCAATGTCCAGGTTCTGCAGAGAATTCTGGCTTGGGAATGTCTGCGTCCTTTAGGAAAAACATCTGGAAGTAATGGATGGTGGCCTGCTATAATGAGAACGCTGCCCCCTGCGAACTTGACCCAGAAAAGTCCAGAGAAGTCAGGCTTTTTGTTTACTGCATAGAAAACTTTTTCCATTAAACACAATTTCCTAAATTCAGCACTTTTCCTCGACCATCCGATAAACAAAAACAACAATAAAAGGATAGAGTGAAACCCTTAAACATGTCTGACATTTAGGACGTAAAGTTTGTTCTTCCAAGCAGAGCAGCGACAAAATGCCTGGCTTCTGTAGTTGTGGTCGAGTATCGGCAAGGATAAATTAACATATTCATATTCAGGAGGGAGGAAAATGTGTCCAATAAACAGCCTCAGTTCCCCTCATGCCTCCTCCAATTTCAGCAAACTTAACCAAAACCCATTTCAACTACAAGAAAGCCCTGAGGAAAAACCCGGAGCTGTTTTTCCATGCATGCTTCTTTTTGCTGCGCCTTCTTCTTACTCTTTGCTCTTTTGGACTACAACAGAAAATGAGGGAAAACAGATGATGGAGCAAAATCAGAACAATAAAGTGCGAAGACAAAGCGGCTGCGCATCATATCACAAAGGCAGCGGCTGCTGCAGAGGCTCTCCTGCGTCTGAAAAAGAAATGAAAAAAGAACCAGAAGAGAGTAAAACGCTTTTTTCATTAAACGCAGCACGTGTGGTGCCAGGTAAAGCCTCCGTATGGGTGCGCGGTGAAGAAGGGCTGCGACTGTGAGGACGGGCCGCAGTTACAGAGTTAATGGGACTCAGGTGCAACTCGGGGTCTCATCAGGCCGCCCCTCCGCCTCTCCACATCCCGACCGACAACCCAGCTTACTCCCACCTGCCACGCATCCATCGCTCGCCACTTCATTTTCTCATTTTTGTACTTTCTGGTCCCTGGGTTTTCCCTCTAATTTATTTATTTTAAAAAAAAAAACGAAAAAAGGAAAAAAAAAAAATTTAACGCCAACAGTGGAAAAGAGAAACAATTTTTTTGTTGTCTCTGCTTCTCTGAAAATGAATTTCATCAGTTGCCTCGTCTGTCTTTTGTTCTTTATTCATGAACGTAAAACGCTGACGCTTCTCATCGTCTTGAAATTGGAAAAGTCCTCCAGGTTAAACACACAGTTGTTACAAATCATATGAATATTTAAAAATCACAGCTTGAATCGACCAATACTCCGAAACTGCAACAAGAACAAATCAATCGGCTCACGGTGAGCACGTGCCTCTGCCTCAATGCTCATCAACCTCCTGCAGCTCTTTGCCCGGAGAAAATGTTCGATGCCAGAAGTGTTGTGTTCCTCCGCTGCTGGTAGAATGACAACCCCCCCAGAAAGGGAAAGTTCTGCTCCTTGGAGAAATGAGCCCAGCCACCTATAACGAGCAGCAGAGCACCCTGGGTGCAAACAGATATCTTGTCCAATGTGTCTCCCATTTTGCGGAAGAAAAACAAAAAACCCAGCGCAGAGCCTGGGGGTCGCGGCACCACCTATCCAAGCGATGCTGACATGAACTTGAGGGGAGCCTGCTGCGTGTCACAGGCTACCTTCAGCATCTTTGGAAAGATTAATGAGCAGCCACACTCTCAAAGACTCCCCCCCCGGCTCCTCTACCTTTAATATTCTTGTGGGGGAGGGGGACTGTCATTACCTGAGATGCTACATGTTGAAAGTCTGAATTAGCCCTAACCAAAGCCTAAATTTGGCAACATGGTCGCGTTTGTGCCATGAAAGCAATCGTTTTCTACGTTAGGATTCTTTGGATTTACTATTACATATAAATAGGGGAATTTTTTTAAACACAAGGAATATCATAAAACTGAGTTGTGCCCCCCTCCCGTTTAATTATCAAGCACATCAGCATAACAATTCCCACATCACCCTCACGTGTCCCATGGCACGTTAATCACATAGGAAACAAAACAGAAATCCAGATTCTAAGCTGTAAATCACACACAGTACCTGGTGGAATGTTGTCCACATGGAGCTGATTCCCATCATGATCAAATATGTGGAAATGACTTTGCTCTTTAAAGACGAACACGCCAACAATTATAAGAATCATAAAGTGGGTCTGAAACTGCTGGACAACCACAAAACTTAGTCAGCCTGAAGGGAGGTAGAACACGGAGTAAACTACTGTCGCCGTGGTAACATCAGCCTAGGTCAACCTTATTTGGAAAGCTCAAAATCACAAAGAAGACCCCCAACCCTGAAGATTTGGGCTTGTAACCACGCTGATGGAACATCCGCATTTCAGGGGCACCTGGCGTGACGTTCCGTTTCTCTACTCCATTTTCTATCAGATTTGTTCTGTGGAAGAGTCACAACAGCAGCGCTCTCCCACCCTGAACTGGCTTTTCTTTCTGAGAACACATGATGTCTGATTCTACTGTAATAGTTTTAGGACTAAAATTCACACGCGATGACTTGAGGTCATGACTGGTTTAAGTAGACCTTAAATGACAACGATTACTCCTGACTTCCCCTGGACGTAAACGAGGCTTCTGTTGATTGTTGGGAACATGGTTACCATGTGGTACCTAATTCCTGTTTTTCTCATTATTTTCACACAGCAACTGATCTGTAAATGCTTTTTAAGAAGATGTCTTGTGAACTTTAAAAGTCTGATAAATTACCTGACAGAAATCCAGGCTGGCAGGAGGATTGTTAGCACATACTCATTAGCTTCTCTCTTGCCATCGACAGTCACGTTTCATACGTCTTAGTAAATGTCACGTAACTGGAGAATGATGCCAAGCTGTGCCCCCTTCCCCACCCGCCATCACGTGGATTACAAATTTCCCAACATTTTTGTTTCTACAGTAATCACCGTAAGCAAAGTCGGTGTAATTGTTTTGCCTTAATAATGCTAAAAACCAGGATGTTTTCAACGCTCTGGAGCAACATGGAGTTCAAATATATAAAACAGTGTATCCTGTAGTCTCCGACTCATTTATTGGTGCTGATGCGGTGAAATTACCATCACAGAAGCTGCCACTACGTAAAGGCCACAGGTGTTGGCCCAGCGAGGTTTGTTCATTCAGAGACACATTCAGAGAATATTAAACACTACCCAAGAGAGCAATTCATTCTGACAACGCAAGTCGGCTGTGGGAATGAATGGTGCCAACGTAAGAACTGGTATTATCATTTCTTTACCTTCCTGTCATCGTGAGGTTTTCCACCCTCTTCATTTCTCAGCGTGACTCTGTTTTTGTTATGTAGAGCAGAATTTTGAAAGGACGGGTTCCTTTTTTTTCGTACACATTTGCTGGTTTGCATTTGAAAAAGGTAGATTTTCTGAACGACCTGAACAAGCATTTTAAAAAGTAATAAAATACAGCATGTGGAAGTCATTTATGACTTCAAACTTGTGTTTTTTTAATTGATTTTGGCAGCATATTAAATCAAACTAAACTGTAATTATTAAAAGTGTTTATTTTCTTTAAAATAACTTTGAAACAAACACTGAGACTTTTCAGAAAGCCTCTGTCATACAATGATAAATATTGTATTAAAACACCATTTAAAAGATACCATTTCTCATATTTTTACAAAATTAGGCCTTCATCCATCTTTTTTCCTACCTCTTTTCCCATTTAGGGGCCCTAGGACCCTAAATTCAAACTGAAATGTTGGGCTTTTTATGCTGCTGTTAGTGTGTCATTTGATAGAAACATGTTGACTAGATTTCACTTTCTTTATTTAATTTCTGAATGTAAAATTTGCATCTCTCCAGCAATCCCTCTTTCATTTTACTAATATTTGCATCCAAGCCAGCAGCTGGCCAGAGAAGACTGAATTAACCCGTGAGCGAGTCATCATTCAGGCGGAGCCGCGAGGGCTCAGCCACAGTGGAATTTACATAAACCCCACAGTAATTTTGGAATCACTGAAATCGCAACAGTAAAGAGCTCTATAATCTACTAGTAATATGGAGCTAAACTGTTCATCTATTCACATCTTCTGTGTTTGCTTTATTCACCGGCAGAGCCACTCCCATTCACACCAAACAATCATCTTTGGAGGTCACAACCCTTTCAACACATTTCATATTCTTGAGACATTAATGTTTCATTTCGGACCATATTACTTATTACTCCTCCACCAGAAAGGCTAAATATCAGCTGGTTTAATTTATTCCTGTTGGCCCCTTCTTTTTTAGATGCCCTGAATGCAAATTCAGACATGATCAGGCTGCCAATTTGGTGCCATGATCTGTTTTTGAGCATCAATTCAGGCGTAATCTTCCACCTGCAGTAACAGATAATTTATCAGTGATGTGGAGGACACTGTTTGTGCAACATGTTTTCAGCAGTCTGGGTAAAAATCAGCTTGTTTCCAACGTCAGCCACCTGGAAATTTCACAAAAGCCCCCACAGCTCAGTGCTTCATTTATTTTTTTCCTATGTGTAATTATTAATCACCAGAACAATAATCTTTGCAAAAGGTTATTTCCATTTATACACACCATCAATAATTCATGACACTAAGAGTTTCTCATCAGACCCGCTAATGTAAGTAGGAGAGACAGGAGGAATAATTATGAGAACAATGGAGTGTCCTCTGGTTTTCTAAAAATTAGTAGTTGGCCTCTTAGTATGATAAACCAGTTTGGATACTATGGAGAAAAATATTTTTATTTTATATGCAAAAACACAAAAAACAGATTGTGTAGAGTACTAGAAAAGTATAGTTACAAGTAACAGTAATAAAACTCATTCTCAAACACATTGAACACACACACACACACACACATAGCCCAAAAGTAAAACAGAAACTTTTTGGTACAAAGGCACAATAAAAACAAAAAAAAGGTATTTTCACATGATGGAAGTTACGCCACTGCAGACACGCTAGCAGCAGCTATAAACCATGGCCAGCGCAGAATCTGATCAATCTGATAAAACCCAGCCACCAAATAATAAATAGTAATAAAGAGTAAATATCGCTTTTTTTTAAACAACCCACTGTCAGAGAACAGTGGCAGTCAACAGTCAGTATCTCCCCACTCCACAGTTCCTCTTGCCAGCTGTGAATCTAATGCGTTTCCCCTTCATAAGCTCTCAGTGAGACGGTGATTGTATTTCTACGTGTCTGGCAGTGCAAATTATTAACAAGCACTACTGGTAAATGACAAAGCAAATACCGAGCTGGCTGTGTAGAACAAACACTGTGGTGCAAACAACTTGGGCTCTTGAGGAATATAAAACTGATTATTTCTGCATTGGATTAGATAAGATTCGGTGCTACTACTGTGGTAAGTTTGGAGGTAGAAATCTGCAAAAACAGGACAGAAAAGGGGTCTGTGGCTACAGATCAAAGCCTGACCAAAACCCCAACAGCGCCCCCTTTTGATCCGAAATATTAGGACACCTTTTTCTTCAATGTTCACAGTAAGAGCAGTAAAATAGAGCTGATTATTTATGTTTTAAAGTGTAACTTTGGATAAAAAAAGAATACTAGACTGTCTGTTTTATTGGCTTTTTGTACATTCGAGCAAAAAAATACTTTTCAGCTGAATCTTTCCTGCTGGCGCTTGGCTTCAGAGTCCGAACGCTCCCAAACACACTGGAGAGTTTGTCCTGGAGCTTCTGAGCAAGCGCTCCCTCCCAGTACTTGCACACCAGAGAGCCCCCCGGCCGTAGCGTCTTCTCAGCCAAGTCTAGCAGGCAAAAACACATTGTGACGAGCCTCTCGTGGTCCATGTCTTTGAAACCGCTGGCATTGGGCGCCATGTCGCTCAGGATGACGTGGGCCTGTCCGCTGGGCAGCAGCTCCAGGATCTTAGCGTGGGTCGTGGGGTCAGTGACGTCATGGCTGGAGAGGAAGTGGGCACCATCCAGAGGAGGTATGTTGAGGAGATCGATCCCAATCACAGTGCCAATTGGTGACTCTGGCTCTAGGGTGAATATAACAAAAACAATACTTACAGAACAGCTACTGACATAGAAAGGTGCTTGCATTAGACTTTTTTGACACCTGCACAGGCCATCTGGTGTTTTTGCATTTCCTTAGGACGATGTATATTTAAATCAGTTCTTGCCTGTTGTGAATGTTCAGTAATAACAAGAAAACTGCCCGCAAACTCACCCGCCCCAGCCGAGTTCACCCTCCGGACGGCCACCTGACTCCAGGCTCCGGGGGCGGCTCCGCAGTCCACCACACTGTAACCAGGCCGTAAAAGGTGAAACCTGTCATCCATCTCCAGCAGTTTGAAGGCACTCCTGCACCGGAGGTTCTGGGAGTGAGAAGCTTTGACGTACGGGTCTTTGCGCTGCCGTAACATCCAGCGCTGCTCGGCGTGTGTTTTCCCCTTCAGGTTTTTCATTAAACTGAACGAACAGTGAAGGAATCTCCTCTGAAAAAAGCAGTGCCACATTATTTTAGCTGTGCTATCATGTGTAGCAAATAGCAAACTGTGCATGCGTCTAACTGGAACCGGTCAATTGTAAACATTGTGCTTTGTCGGTGTCGCGAATAACTGTGTCCGGACTGTATGGGATACATGGTTCCTACCTGGACAATATATCGAAAAAAATGAAGCTAAACTAAACTCTCTTCTTTCTTACCGCTAAAAAAAAACAATAATTTTATATGTAATGTGAAAACAAGTTGGCCTTTAGAACTAGTAAAAAGAACTGCTTCAAACGCTTGCTTTTGTTTCCTGTCGAACATATTTCATAGAAACACTCGAGCGCAACTTGGTTATCCCCACCGTGTACACAATCGATACAATTATTGACGATCGATGCTATGCAGTAGATACGATGTTGTAATCAATCAGACCTCGTAGATGACAATACATACTTAGAAAAAAGGCAACAAAACCGAAACAATCGAAACCGGACTGCGTGTCACGTGGTCATTGCACTGCACGCGGGAGTTGAGAACTTCAGATCCTCGAACGCAACGAACTTTATCTTTCAAACAGGGATGGCTGGAATTAAGCAGGTATGATAACGATGCCAGCACTATAATCAGGCAGTGTTTCAGCGGTATTTGAGGTGAAGTGGACCTGTACGTGCTTCTTCCCAGACAGGTCAGATGTTGAGCTCCAAACTGCTGACGTTAGTGATGGTGGTCCAGCCGGGGAGGGTGCTCCTCGGCATGAAGAAGAGAGGATTTGGGGCCGGGAGATGGAATGGCTTTGGGGGGAAAGTCCAGTCTGGAGAATCTATTGAAGACGCTGCAAGGAGGTAAATTAGCCTCCTAACCCTAACCCTGCCTTTTCAGAAGGAAAATGATGCGTTGGAGCCAATCTGTGTCTTTCTGTGCACTTTTTTTTTAAGAGAACTGATGGAAGAAAGTGGCCTGACGGTGGACACTCTTGAGAAAGTCGGAAATATCAAGTTTGAGTTCGTAGGAGACACGGAGCTCCTCGATGTGCACATTTTCAGAGCAGATTCCTACAATGGAGAACCGACTGAATCAGAAGGCAAGCTATGTTTTGGGGAGCAACATCTGGTTCTTCTTAATCACATCTGTGATCTGCCGTAACGTTCAGAGACAGGTGTTTCACTTGTTGTTCTCCTGTTTTGCAGAGATGAAGCCACAGTGGTTTGAATGCCATCAAATTCCCTTCAGCCAAATGTGGCCTGATGACATCCTGTGGTTCCCGCTGATGCTGCAGAAAAAGAAGTTTCTGGGATATTTCACATTTCAGGGTCACGATGTGATCCTCAGCCACACACTGGAGGAAGTCAAAGAGCTGTGAGAGGAAACATTCCAAACGCTGTGTATCCTTAATACTGTTCATTGTTGCTTATCAGTTGAAGTGTTTACACAGAAAAAAAGTGAGATTTGCAAATCACGCATTCAGCCGTTTTATTTTCCAGCATTAGTGATTAAACACAATTTAGGAACGAGTTCAAGGACGCAATATTTACAGTATCTACAGTGATCATTTTAGCATGGCACATCAAGGTCAAGTCATCCCTTTAATATATTTTTCAGAAATGGTTAAATGTTATGTTTTTGTCATGTAACATTCTTTTCATGCACTAAATTTTGCAGCTTTACTCTGGTGTTTGGGTTTTAAAATGTCGGTATGTATTTTGAGTAACCCGCTTAATGGAATCAAATACTTTATTTGGCTAATTGTCCCTTTATCAAAACAACTTTAAGTGTAAAGATGGATATAAGCATTGTCACTTTCCAAATGTACAATTTCTTGCACATACCGTGCACGTATACAGTTATCATGTCAGCAGAAAGTAAAAGGGGCCATTAAGGAAAAGTTAACTAATCTCCTAAAGTAGTGATCAATAAATCCTCATTGTTTCACTTAACAGTTGTATTTTTTGGATTGTGCTGGTAGTAAATCCACCTAAAACTTGACTTAATAGTGTCATTGATGACATGATGCCAAGGATTCCTTTTTTCTTCTATCAGTAAATCAAAATATTTGCGCTTTGTAGTCTTGTAGCCTTAGTGGAGGCCTTCTAACTAGCTTATACCACAAAAGTCAAGAAATACTATAAACAACGACAAGATTTGCACAGTTTTTTTACCACAAAATGTAAAATTTGCCACTAAACTGACTGAAATCTGTAAATCTCTACACTCAGTCCTTTCAAGAAAGTAAATGTTAGTGTAGAAAACATCTATAAACATGTCTAAAGAGGCAGAGCAGAGTGCATTCTATGTCGTCCTTCATTTTTGATACACAAATAACACCGAGAGGCTTATTTAGCAGAGCTTGGATGGCTAAATGAGCCAGTTGTATTTTCCAAGAATTGAACTCAAAATACAAAAAAATGCTCTTATTGAATGGAATGTAGACCAACTGATACCGAACCGCAGTTTTCCCCAGTTTTCGATCCTCACTGTTAGCCGTTTCTCTTCTTCCTCGTTAAGCGTTTGGGTCTCAGAAGTCGGATTTTAATCCGTTCTTACTCCCAAAGAGACACCCGAGCTTTGGCTGGAGTTCGTTCCACACCTGTCCCATCTGTGAAGAAAGACATTTTCTTTGTAAAACTCCTACTTAGCAAATCGTTTTAGTTGATTTCTACAGAAGCCTAAAAATCCAATCATGCCTGCAGCTGGCGGCCAAAGGAAATGGAAAAAGCCATTTCCACACATTCGGCCTCACCTCGGTGTGTCCTTGGACCTGGGAGTTAACAAAAGCCCCCAGAATGTGGGATGTGATTGGAAGGTAGATGAAGATGAGCTGGGTCTCTTGATGAAGGCAGAAGAGGGAGAAGTAGTTGCGCAGCTCCATTGTCTGGATGGCGTTCTCCTGCTGTTGATAAGAATCAGAAGACATGTAAATGTGGTGAACCTGTCAACTGCCAGTCTTCAAATCTCAAACGGAAGTTTGCTGTTGTTAGGAGAAAGAGTCTTTTAAAATACCAATATGTAGCAGCCAGACAAACGACAAAAACCACGAGGAACAACAGTCACATGACAAACCCAGCAAAGGTGAAATGGGAACTTCATGAATGCCAATTTCTCAAATATAGAGAAGTTCATTTGGGTGTTAAAGGCTATGAAATACAGGATAAAACGCTACTTAAATTACAATGAAAGTGTCTTTGCGGGGTGAAAAACCACCTGAACAATGCGAGACTCCAGCTGCTCCACCGACGCCTGCTCTTTGGGCTGCACCGTGGCACTCATCATCTGCCTCTTCATCACGCCGTACTTGTGTAGGGCTCTCTGGTGCTCATGGAGTACGCCCTTCTCGTGACGCTCGCAGAGGTCCTACAGGAAAACAACACGTGACGGTAGGAAAATGCGGATTGTTTTTATTTTACCCGTCCAGTCATAACAATGAATACCATTTCAACAAAGGACTCACTCTATACGACTGCAGCAAGTCCAAAAAAAGACTGAGTTTTTCCACAACATCGTCCTCTTCTCGTCTCCCCTGAGGACATTTCCGAAACAAAATTTACTTTGGACATTTGGCTTGTCACAGCGGAGCAGGTGGAGGGATGAAGGAGTGGAGGGGGGGGGGGGGGGGTTACCTGCTGAGCAGCTTTGTCCGACAGCACAGTGAATTCCACAGACAGACTCTTCAGAGACTGACGCAGGGCCCCCCAGCTGCTCTGAGACGAGGCCCAGGATGGAAGAGAGGAACCATCTGAGCCCAGAACGCTGCGGGGAAGTGGGGGGAGGAACAAAAATTTGGCAAATGGATGCAGTTCTGGGCACGGAACCGTCACCAGTGGAGAATGCTGCGAATTGTCCCTCCCATACCTGAGCTCCCTGCCGAACATCAGCAGATCTGCGGCGTTCTCCTTGGAGCGCTCGGCCATTGTCTCCGCTCTGTCCCGCAGCCTGTTGAAGCTGTTGTGGATGTTTTTAATTACCTCTCGGCTCGTCAGGAACTGAGCCTGGATATCGGCGGGGAGGTATTCCTGCAGAAAAATCCAGCACACTTCAGAAGGCCAGCTCTCAACGGGGAACAATTTTTATCTTTTTAACCACACGCACAACAAACCTTGGCCTGTGTGGCAATTCTGTTGGTCATGAACTCGTCTCCCGTCCTCTTATAGGCATCGCGCAGCTTAGTCTGGACATCCTGTGGAAGAGCCATGGACACGTTGCAACGCTACTGGGAGACAAAGGCCGCACGGGTGCTACATACGGAGCCATTGAAGGTGAGGAAGGTCTTCAGCAGCTCGTCCTCTGAGAAGATCGGATGGCGTGCCACCAAGTTGATGAACCTGCCAAGTCCACGTCTCCTCCCCTCGATGAACTCGCGCTCGGAGATGGAGGTCAGGACTGCGGAGAGACGTCAGAGAAACACTGATTTCAGCAGACAGAAGACGACCTCATCATATAAATTATCACGGATCGTATTAGGATGCAGCCTTAGGACACCGGAGACCTGTAAAATCTAGATTAGAAACAGAATTCTGGCCATGTTCTTCATCCTGAACAGGAAAATCATCGGATGGGAAGTTTGAGATGATGTCTTTATTTGGTGCCACTTCAAGGGGGAAAGTCATGAATGTTTGAATTTATTTATTAGCGAGTTTCTAAAGAATTTAAAAAGTGATGTGACTCTCTTTGTTGCTGTGTTTTACATCGGTTGGGTTAAAAAACAACCACCAAACAGCTGCAGTAATGGATAAGGAAAGCCGGCAGGATGGTTTCAAGCCTCACAAGTTTGTCCGCTTCACAACAACTTTGATAAATGGAGATGTGTCTGAAGCAAGGAGAACATGCAGGAAATCTGTTTGAAAAAGTTCGTTTTAGGGGAAAAAAAACGTACCTCCTTTTAACATTCTTTTGGGCGGCATTGCCGGCACCACTCTGTAGGAAAATCTCTGAAGCAAAACTTCATGGAAAACGTCAAAATCACTGTAGCGTCGGTAAACTGATGTCTTATATCTCTAAAAAGAAGAAAAGAAACAACTGAGTCAACAGAGGATAATTAAAAAATGGGCAAATGCACAGAACATTAGGTTTGCTGTAGAAAATGGAGCGTGGTTGGTAATGAACCAGGCAGCTCCTTTTTATACGCGTATATATATATTTATCTATATATATAAAAGTTCATTGCCATCACTGAAAGGAGTGAACGATATCAAGGTCTCAAGGTTAAAATTTGGTACACGGTTTTGGTTTTTTCTTTGTTTTGCATTTCTGCTTCAGACACTTTGGTTATACTGCGAGTTTCACTCAAAAAAACGCCGTAGGTGTGTGTGTGTGTGTGTGTGTGTGTGTGTGTGTGTGTGTGTAGAGCGTGTTTTGGGGTTCCTTGCCTGGCTGGTGACCTGGTACTCCACGTGTTTGAGGGAAAGCCCTTCTTCTCCGGGATGAGCTCAACTGAGAGGAGCGCGGGGCCACAGTTGTGTCAGCGTCTGGGACTGAGGTTTGGGCAACTCTGCCAGGCAAACACGCAGCACCAGCTTTTAATATTTGCTTTGTTTAAGATAAATCCAGACTGAAAAGCAATTCCTAGCAAAAGAGAAACCCTCCAGATTATTCTGTTTGCTTTACTTCTTTTTCAGTATTGTGGCTGGTGACCATGTGACATGTTAGTCCCTTTTTCCTTCCTGAGGATTTCAAAAAGTCATAAATTTTAATGTGACCAGTGTGGAAAACACCTGAAACAACACAGAGAAAGCTCAGACCTCAAAACCAGCATCTAAACGGCTACATCTAAAAAACCCCCATACAATTCTCCCTATCATTGCACCGCTAGCGGAGACTTAAATATAACTACGGCATCTCCAACAGACGAAAAACCAAACAAATCCCACTGAATTAATCAAATATATACAGTCGGTTACATACGAATCCACTAAAATATCCTCCTGCTTCGTTTTAACTACTATAATTACAACTCTGAAAGCACACAGCCACAGGAAATTCCCTAAAATTTGTGTACGAGCCAGTTAAATGATGGCATGTGGCCTCATAAGGCAACATAAACTCCCAGTGAGGCTTCAGACCAAGGCTTTTCATGCGCACCCTGTATGCAGTTCTCCAGGAGCTTGCCACTGGGCTGCTTTCCTTGCTGAGCAAAGGCAATCAGGGCGAGAGCTTTGTAGAGGGACAACTTGCTCAGGAATCCATCGGTGGACTCAACGTGCTCAGCAATCTGAAAAAGACAAAGAGGCGAGAACGTCAAGGTTGCCTTTTTACAGTCTGATAAGTTCAACCGGGGCCTGCATTCCTCCATGCACAACGGCGATGGTGTGTCAGGAGGACCGACAGTCCAGTAAACACTCACCTGCCCGTTTTCTATGAAATTGCACACATATTTTTTTTATCACATAGGCCTGAATTGAAAATATCAATAATGTCGGCTTCTATTCCCTGAA
>CAAE01011883.1:0-15762 GCA_000180735.1 Tetraodon nigroviridis
GTTTAACCACAGCTTCATCGAGCCGCCCTCCTCCGGCTGGGTGACCGAGGGCTCCTCCTTCGACAGCGACGAGGAAGAAGGCGAGGCGCTGTACTGCGTTCCACCGAGGGAAGGTAAAGAAAGAAAACCCCCAATCTGGATCGGCCTTGAAGCAAAACAGTCCCTGTTGACTGTATCTTTTTCCTCCGTTTGCTGGATTTTCGCAAAAAGACATCGAGGCGGTGGCGGGCGGCGAGTTCCAGGAGATGGCCTCCAAGTGTAACATGTTCTTGGACCCGTGCGGCTTCAGCAGCGAGGACATCAGCTCGCCCTTCGACATCCCTCGCACCTCCAGCATCGCCAAGTCTAAGAGGCCGTCCGTGTCTTTTGCCGAGGGGACCCGCTTCAGCCCCAAGGAGAGGCGCGGCTCCGCCCAGGAGAGCAAACCCAAGCCGTCCTCGGCGGGGGCGCTGGTGCCCGGCCTCCAAAGTCAGGGAGAAGATGAGACGGACGAGACCGAGAGAGAGGACGGCAGGGAGGGGAACACTCCGGAAAGTCAGGAATCGGTGGATGAGGAAGAACCCGGGGCCGCGCCGCAGGGCCGGCGCGGGTCGGAGCGAAGACGGACTCGTTCCAACCAGCTCCGGAGCCCCGAGGCTGCGGCGGGAAACGCAGATAAGGTCACCACCGTCTACGTGACCCTGGGGAAGGCGGGCCGAGCGGGCTGGAAGGCGGAGCTGAACACGGAAGGCCCCGTTCAGGCCATGCTGCGGCGCCTCGGCAGCCTCCAGAGACAAAGGGAGCAGCAGAATCCCGGCAGGAACAGACCCAGAGCCACCGACGGGGTAAGCAAACCTCCCAGGAAGAAGCTGGGAGCCCGAGCCAGCGTGTGGGAGCAGGGGGGGCCCCCGGCAACCGAGGTCGGCGTCTGCAAGCCCATCAGGAGGAAACAAGCTTCGCCCGGCTCCACCGAGACACCAGCCGGGGCCGAGCGGCCCTCGGCCGACGGCGGAGCACCCAAGAGGCCTCTTTCGTCCATTTTGAAGAGCGTGCCTGAGGCGGGCTCAGATCGGCCGGCTGACGGAGCCGCAAGCCAGGGCAGAGTCGAGAGCAGCTATCTCACCATCGGCCCAGCGGGAGAAGCCGGGAAAATCCCAGAGGTCCTCGCCAACGAGCGCGCGGAGCCCTGCTACGAAAACGTCACCATCCAGCGCTTGTGAGGTGGGAGAAACGTCAGCAGGTCTGATCCAAACACCCAGAAACACACTTCACTTGACATTTACACACCAAAAGTGGACCAACTTATTTTGTAGTTTAGTTTAGTTTTGGTTCCGCTGATGAAAAGGACAGGCTCCACCCACCAGCATCATGGAACAAACATGGAGACGTGGATGTGATTTGCTGATTTAATCCTCAACTGTATGTATTAGATGTATGTATTATTAGTACTCATATGTACACGTACCTATGAGTACTGTTGTTATCATAGCGCAGTAACATCTTTGTCTGGACTTTCTCCTTCCAGGAGAGCAGAAGGTGTCAATAAAAAAGTCCAAGTTTGCTGCTGTTTGCCATTTTTCACGAGTGGAAAAAAAACAAAAAAAACCAACAAAAACGGTATTAAAAAAAACAAAAACAGATTATTGGTATTTCTATATTATATGTTATTTTCTTTCTTATAACAGGCGGTAAAAAGAGGACATAAATGTACACACCCAAGGCTGAGGAAGCCAGTTTATATTCAACAGGTGCTATTTCGGCTAGAAAAATATGATGAGCGATTTAGTAAGACGATAAAAAAGGATTTTTAAAGGGAATATGTGATGTGTTTTCAGCGTTATTTGAAAAAAAAAAAAAAAGGTCTTGAGTGGTCAACGGACGACAGAGGCTTGGCTGAACTTCGACCCTGTGTGGAGTCGGACCAATCAGCCATAGTCACCGAACCAGCGACTGCGGTCCTGAGCCGAGACCGCCTGTTTTTAAATCCAGGCTTAATTTATCTGAGATACTGGTTCTTCCGCTACTTCTCTGCCCCGCTGGTGTCTGAACAGCCCAGCCAGTATTTGGCAATCGATCTGGGATACGGAGGGATGGCGGGGTCCACTCTCCTGGTCCTGAGGTCCACCCGGTAGTAGCTCTCTGGAAGGAAAACACCAAAAATGAAGAAAGGGAATCTAAGAGGGTTTCTGTCATTTGGAATTTGTGCTGTTTACGTTCAGATTTGTACAGCACGAGCTGCAACTGGGCAAACTGGGCCAGTTGTCCACAAAGTCCAGTGTTCAGCGCGGTTTACCTCCTTTGAAGAAGTAGACGGTCTGGATGGGCTCGTAGCCCCCGATGGGGGGCCAGAACGGCCCGTCGCGCCTGGAGTCGTAGTTTCCTCTGTTGTTCTGCTGGTAGCCGTCTCTGCGTCTGTCCTGGTCCCGGTCCTGATCCCACGTTCTGTCCCAGTCTTGCCTGAGCCTCTCCTCCAATGCCATCCTCCTCTCCGCCAACCTCAGGCCCATCTCCATCCCCCTTTCTGCCATTTCCTGGCCCATGTTCATCCCCATGGACCCCCAGAAGGGTGAACGGCTTTGCCTCCTACGACCCCACGGCTGGCCCCACGGTTGACCCCACGGCTGACCCCACTGCTGGTCCTGCTGGTCCAACCTGTAGTCATTGCGGCGGCGCGGTGCCCTCCAGGAGGGCACGTACATTCTGCCCGTCATGACTGCATCGATGGGGGACTTCAGGCCCTTCCAGTCCTTGTCGATGAAGCGGTGCTTGTCGTGGTGCCGGGGGACTGAAATCAGGACAAAACCGTCAGCTCCTCGGTGGTGGCCCGGCAAGCCCCCCACTCCCACCCCCCCAACACACGATTTGCAGGACCGTCACTCACAGTCAGAGAAGAGGTTGCTGAGGAAACTCTGGTAGTGGTTGTAATAGACGTCGTTGTAGCGTCTGAACAGGGCGGACGGAGACCTTTCTGACATGGCGATACACTCGGCGTGGGACGGCTGGTGCAGGAACTCGTAGGTGTAGTACTGATCACCTGCGGGAACCCAACCGGACCACTTCAGCTGATTCAGGGAGGCTTTTGGTTCATGTCTGACTGTACCTTTGAAAAAATAGACCTTCTCCCGTCCGTTGTGGCCGGGAGCAGGCAGGGCGAAGGCGGCGTCTACGTGATCGGGGATGGTGTCGAAGCCCACGCTGATGTCCCGAGGGTAGTCATCGTCCAGCACGCCATTGTCAAACCTCCAGTACCTGCTTCCCTAAGAGAGGTTTGGGGACGTTGAAGGAAGTTTTGGGGGGAGTTTTTGGTTTGTTTCGGTGTCCTCACCTTGAAAATGTAGGTCTTCCCTTGGCAGTTGTAGCGCGTAAAGGCGGCATCGATCGGCCCGCTGATGCCCCACACGTCCTTGATGAGCTTTGGATAACCAGGAAGAACCGTCTTGTGGTCCAGTTCAAAAAAATATTCCCCTTTAAAAGTCCAAAAAACGACCCAGCCGCGTGAGTCCAGGCCCCCGGGGCGCACCTGTGGACGTGACTGCGCGCGACTCACCTCTGAATGCAAATACGGAGCCGTTTTTAACTTGCATAAAGGAGTCAAAGGGCCTTCCGCTGCACACCGCCGCATCTGGATCGGGGGCTTCGGTGGGGGCGGGGGCGGCGGTGGTCTCTGGGTCGGTCCCAGGGGGCTCGGTCGCCGGGACGCCCTGTCCTGAGGAGCTCTGCAGAATCGGGGGGGAGGCCTGGGCCATTTCCAGAACCCCTCCCTGCTGCTGCTGCTGCTGCCGCTTGCTTCCAAAATCTAGTGTCGGCGGCTGCGTGGGCCTCGCCCAGCGACGGCTGGCGGGAGAGGGGGAGGGGGTGGAGGCCCAGAACAGCTCGTCTTCGTCCTCCGCCATCACAAACGTATCCCCGCGGGCTGGGAAGGAGAAGAGAGTGGGGGGGGGGGAAGGAAGGCCACCTCAGAACGGACGACTGACAACGACTCCGAGGAAGGGAAGGGGCCTCACTCAGCAGGGCGCACACGGGCTCGTAGTCAGAGCAGCAGCTCCTGTAGTACTTGCACATGGAGTCACACTGGCACTGCTTCTGGGAGTCGTAGCCATTCTCACAGCGGCCCAGACAGGACTCTGGGGACAGAGGACAGGACACCGGACGGGCTCACAGCAGCTGTTTACTGCATTTACTGTTTGACTGTTTGTCTCTGGATTATCTCCTCCGTTGGGTAATTGTATTTAGTTGGATCTAACTGGATTAGATGCACCACGAGGCTTCGACAGTCAGAAAATGGGACGCGTTGCGTTTGGACGAGATGGACACGTTATCTGCTTTGAGGAGCTAAAATGAATCAATCTTTAAAAAGAGATAAAAACAAATGGTATGTGCTGTTAAAGGCTCAGGGATTTTTTTTTTTTTGCAGTAATACAAATCAAGCAAAGTCATATTTATTTACATAAATTATACAACAATTTGAATGTTTTAATTCCAATTATCAGTTCAAGACATTTTGATATATTAGACAAGTTAAGTCCGTCTTGCTGTCAAAACTTCTCCTAAAAAGTAGTTTATTAGGGTCAATATAATTGACAGGAGGCGGTTTTGAATAACTATGCTTTGGCAGCAAATACCTCACAAGTTTACAAGCCAGTAGATGCACCTTTACTTGCTTTGTCAAACATGTAACTGTAAAACTGTACCTATTGACGTTTCTGGGATTCAAAAAGTGACTGTTTTTCTTTCCTTACTCACCCTCTTGAGCCAAAGTTAAAGCCAGAAGCGCAAACAGCAGGACGGTCCAGGCCCTCATGCTGCCCGTCCTGGGTGAGAGGCCAGAATGAGAAAAAGCAGGGATGCAGAGTGTGTTTGCAGTGATGGGAATCATGTGAGAGTGACCCAAGTCTTTGTTTACTTTAACCTTATTAGTCAAACCTCCCCAAACTCCCGCAAATAAACAGTGATAAAGGGATCAATGGGCACATTTAAACAAGCTTGTTTTCTGGGGTCCTTTTTACAGAAGCCTCGCAGTAAAGTAGTTTCATATAAACATAAAAAAAAAAATCGAATTACATTACATTTTTGAACCCTCATTATTATTTTCCTTTTTTGATGGGAAAAAAAGTTCCACGGTTTTGATTTTTTTTCAGGAAAATTCACACAATACGTATTTAGGGTGAAAAAAATCGAGTTTTTTCTTTTCAATCATATAATTTTCTGTCAAGTCCATCGCATTTTCAAGTTAAACTGGTGATATTTAACCGCTAAACTGGTAAAAATGGTCCCACTGCGACCGAAGCAGCTGCGCGTGTAATACCCGGACCGTCCAGCGGGGGGCGGTGCTGTCCGAGCTCCTGCTGGGCGGTTCTGACTGTGGTTCTGGATCCGGACCCGGTGCGGAAACCTCGAGCAGACCCACGCAGAAAGGCTGCTCGAATGATGCGACAGACCGGGAGATTCCACCGACCACCGGTGATTTTGATTATTTTCACGCGCTGATGCGGAAGTCGCTGGAGTCCCGCGAGGAGAACAAAGATCACCTTTGTTTATTGAGACCAAAACGACCTGATGGGACTGGGGGAGGTCAATTCAAGGGTTTCCTCTCTTCCAGGGATGGAAGCCTGAGCTCCCGGGGGAGTGTTTGTGTTGTGTGATGTCATTTTCCACCAAGCGCTCACTGTTGATCTAAACCGGAATTCTTGGACGATCCACGCAGGGTGTAAGGGTGGGGGGGTCGGACCAGCTGGGCCTCGTAAACACGCGGACCTGCGGACGCCATCGCCTCCATCGGTAGATGCTCGTTTCTCTGACGCTTTTCCTGTGGAGGATCTACCGACATCTGGCCACCATGTTCGGCTCAGACAGACTCACGGTGCCCGATTATGTCAGCCGGCTGCAGAGAGGGAGGAGCGGCTCCGGCTCCGGCCCCGGCCCCGGCCCCGAGCCCAGGCCGGTCTCGCCCGGCATCGCCGCGGACATCCAGGCGCGGCTGGACGCCTCCATCCCCGCCCTGCGCGGCGCCATCAGGAAGCTGAGGACGGGCAAAGAAAACGGTCGTTCCGAGGAGATCCGCACGGCCATCGCGGAGATCTTCCAGCTCGTGGAGGAGGCGTGGGTCCTGCCCACGGTGGGTCGCCAGGTGGCCGAGGAGATCTGCAACAGGATCCGGCTGGAGGGCGGCCTGGAGCTGCTGCTGCAGCTCCAGCAGATGCCCGAGGTGGAGATCACCTATGAGTCTGCCAAACTCCTGGAGCAGATCCTCGTCTCAGAAAACAGGTTTGTCCGTCGCAGCCAGAACGGAACCACGCATTCGGGATCCTCTGGGTGGTTTTCCCATTCCTGGCTGGGTTTCCGGGTTAACCCATCATTATTTAATATTTTCGTGCTGATTACCGTTGGATGTGTAAACGTCCGCCCGTCTGTTCCCAGAGACTACCTGGCCAGGATGGGCCTGGGGGTGATCCTCAACCTGAGCCGGCAGCAGGAGGACGCGCAGCTGGCGCGGAGCGTCTCGGGCATCCTGGAGCACATGTTCAAGCACACGGAGGAGACGTCCGTCCACCTGATCTCCAACGGCGCCCTGGACGCCCTCCTCTTCTGGTGCCGCGGCACGGACCCCACCGTGCTGCGCCACTGCGCCGTGGCGCTGGCCAACTGCGCCATGTACGGGGGCCACCGCTGCCAGAGGTGGATGATCGAGAAGCAGGCGGCCGAGTGGCTTTTCCCCTTGGCTTTCTCCAAAGAGGACGAGATCATCCGCTTCCACGCGTGTCTGGCCGTCACCGTGCTGGCCACCAACCGGGAAATCGAGCCGGAGGTGGTGAAGTCGGGAACCCTGGAGTTGGTGGAGCCGTTCATCGCGTCTCTGGACCCCGACGACTTTCTCCGCAGCCTGCTGGACAGCGCCGACTGCATGCAGGGCAAGACGGCGTCCGACCTGCAGCACTTTCTGCCCCTGCTGGACGGCGCCAGGGTGGAAGGCAAGTGCATCGCCGCGTTCTACCTCTGCGTGGAGGCCAGCATCAAGTCACGGCAACGCAACACCAAGGTGGGGGCAGCCTCGCCGTAGCGCCGGCGGCGCGTCCCCGCGCTTCCTTGTGACGTCGTCTTCTCCTCTGTCCAAGATATTTCAGGAGATCGGAGCGGTGCAGAGCCTAAAAAGAATCGTCATGTACTCCAGCAACGGGACGGCGTCCGGCCTCGCCAAGCGAGCGCTGAGTATGATGGGGGAGGAGGTTCCCAAGCGCATCCTGCCCTGCGTTCCCAACTGGAAAACCTGCGAGGTGCAAACGTGGCTGCAGCAAGTCGGGTTTAGCGCCTTTTGCAACCGTTTCCAGGTGAGTTGAACAGATGTTTGAAACCAGGATTTACTGGTTGCGTTAAACCGCTTTTTGCTGCAGGAGCTGCAGGTGGACGGAGACCTCCTGCTGAGCATCACGGACCAGGATCTGAGCGCCGACCTGGGCATGACCGCAGCTCTGACTCGGAAGAGGTGAGAGGTCAAAGAACCGCAGGAGTCCTAGGTTGACCAACGCCCACCCTCCGGTCCCCCGTCTCACCAGGTTTCTGAGGGACCTGCGGGTGCTGAAGACCTACGCCAACTACTCCACCTGCGATCCGCACAACATGGCCGACTGGCTGGCCGAGGTGGACCCGCGTTTCCGCCAGTACACCTACGGCCTGGTCCAGTCGGGGGTCAACCACCACAACGTCCAGAGCTTGACCGAGCAGCAACTTCAGCACGACTGTCAAATCACCAACGGGGTCCACAGGGCCAAGATACTGTCCTGCAGCCGCAGGCCGCTCAAGCCGAGCCACACGGACGCCCAGCCCGCGGGGCCCGACGTCTTCATCAGCTACCGCCGCACCACCGGCTCCCAGCTGGCCAGGTGAGGACCCAGACAAGAACTAGGAGACGTTGTCCGCTCCTGGTTTTCTAACCTCTGGCGCCGTCTTTGCCCCCCTTGAAGCCTCCTGAAGGTTCACCTGCAGGTCCGAGGGTACAGCGTCTTCATAGACGTGGAGAAGCTGGAGGCTGGAAAGTTTGAGGACAAGCTGATTCAAAGTGTGCAGAGGGCCCGGAACTTCATCCTGGTTCTGTCTTCGGGCGCGCTCGACAAGTGTATGGGGGACGCCGCCATGAAGGACTGGGTGCATAAGGTCAGTCCAGGCTGCAGGACACCAGAAGGCGTCTCAGATTAGCCGTCTTCATGACATTGTTTTGTTTTGGTTTTTAAATCGATCTCGCAGGAGATCGTTACGGCCCTAAACGGCAAGAAGAACATCGTCCCCGTCACTGATAATTTTTCGTGGCCCGATCCGACGTCTCTGCCCGAGGACATGAGAGCCATTCTCAATTTCAACGGCGTCAAGTGAGTCATTAAATCCTCTGAATTCTCTAATCAGCTGAAGTTGCGCTGAATTGAATTACATGTAATGAGTTTAATGGGGAGGGTGAAGTCACATTTAAGAGTACCGTTTAATGCTAATCAAGCAGCTTTGAGTAATTTGGTACATGATATGTGACTACAAGGGTTGCGTGCATTTTTTTTACTCAAAAAAACATCGTTAATTGTCTATGAGATGCCCCTGGTTGCTTTTTAACGTACATCGTGGCATGTTTTTTGCTTTACCTCTGCCCAGATGGTCTCATGAATATCAAGAAGCCACCATCGAGAAGATTCTTCGTTTCCTGAAGGGACACCATGACCAAATGGACTCCCCGGGCACTTCCAAAGGGCAGAAAAAGAAGGAATAAGTCGGCGGATATTTGACTCGGGATGAAGCCCGGCGTCACCTCACCTCCGACAGACTCGTTGTATTTGAAGAATTTGCCCACGTGTGTAATAATTGCAAACTAGCTGAATATATTGCAAACAGAAAATGGGGAGTTTAGTTTGAAATGTGTATGAATTGTGCAGAAAATGAGCTCCCTGGCAACGGTGGATATATTTAATAAAATACTGGCTAATCCTCAGGAAAAATAATAATAAACCTGCCACAGAGCAGCTGACAGCATCACCCAGCAATCACTATAAGTCCTAACTGTTATGGACCATGTGGGCAGCAGCGTTCTGACAATAATAATTCTGTTTTATCCTGAGTTAATGTGTATGGATGAAGACTACAAGAATTCCTTTGCGGTTGAATTTTTTTTTTTTTTTTACATGAATTCCTTTTATTGTAGCTGAACCAGGTGATTTTACCCCCCACGCAGGAGTGAAACCGAGAGATATCAGAAATAAAACCCTCAGTTATGCATATAGCTTTATACTCAAAATCTGTGTCGATTTAAATGGAAAAGAGCAAAGATGAATACTGCAATTATCTCACAGAATGAAATGTTTCATCTGGTTGCTTCTGGTTGGACCATTTTGCTTCATTCACCTCCAGCGAGGCGGAAGGCTCCCTGGAAACCATCTTTTGAGTTCATTCTCTGCTTGGAAGGTTGTTAATCACCCATTTATGGGTCAGGAATACTTTCCCTTTTTTTGGGACATTGACTCCATTAGTGTACATACAGTCCAGTTCAGGTTATACTACCTCTGCTGCTGCCGCTTTGATGAAACAAGTGTAATATTTGACTTGAAACCCTGGCTGGTGCTTTAGGACCATTAATACTTCAATCTTGCTGTGAAACCTCTGCCTTACATGTTCTAGGGCTTTAACCTGACTGTTTAGAATCATTTCTTCACCTCCTGCTGATAAACATCTACTTATTGTCCTGTGTTGTATTTCTGCTTCTGATGGATTGGAAAATTGTTTTCGGCAGATGTATTTAGCCCGGAAATGGTCCCAGTCGGAGTCCAAAATGGCCAGAAACACTAAAGTGTAGCTCAACTAAACATACTTGCATGGAGTGAAGTTAAAGGAACAAACACGCTTCTGCAAACGCTGGTTTACCATTCAGAGAGAACAAAGATACAAGTGTTGCAAATAAATACCTAAAATATTCCATTTTCTCAATATAAATTATTTTCTGGAGAAGAAAATGTTTGCTGACCTGATTCAAGCACTCGTGCAGATCAGCTCATCTACTGTGAACCTTTGACGTCCCTCTGAGCTTCAGACAGATGGGTTATTTCCCCTCAGTGTGTCCGGGTCCTGCGGTGGCCCTGGGCCCCCTTTTTTGTCTTTCCCTTTTTGTCCACTAGAGGACGTGGTGGCTCAGGTGTTCGCCTGGGAGGAGATAAGGAAGGTGGAGGACTTTCAGTACTTGGAGTCAAAAGTCCAGAGCATTGGAGAGTGTGTGGTTGGAGAAAAGTGTCAGGTGTGATGTGTGATAGAAGAGTTTGAGCTAAAATGAAAGGAAAGGTGGAGCAAACGGGTGAGACCAGCAATGTTGTTGAGTTAGAGGTTTTGGAGAGAAAGTCCGAGAGGCTAGATTTAGATGGTTTGGACACGTAGAGGAGAGATGGTGAATATATTGGTAGAAGGATGAGTCTTGAACAGCCAGACAGGAGGACTGGAGGAGGACCAAAGAGGTGTATGGATGGAGCCAAAAGCCAAAAGAAGAAGAAGGTGCAGCTGCGGCAGTGACGAGCAATGAGCTTTGTGGCTGGCGAGACGCTGAGGCCATCACAATCAGATTTACAAACATATAATCCAGATATTTTGTTAGCAGCAAGTAATGGATTATGTTTAAGATCTCGTATCAGCATTCTTTACAAACTGGAAAACATAAAATGTGCATTTAGGTGAAAGAAAAAATAGTTTTCACATTCACGTATAAATGAAGTCTATCCAAGTGTTGATAACTTGTTGGTAAATGCGTCATTGTTTCAAAAGATTTTAGATATGCTCTTTCATTTTAAAAGAAAGGCCAGGCAAATTGAAAAAAAAAAAGAAACGGCTGCACTTCTTTCAGTTGCTCTGCAGCCATTGCATCACAACAAAAACCTTTGGGGATCAGCAGCACCCCTCTAGTATGAGGCAAACACTGCATGCCTCACCTAGTTCCTTTTTTAAAGCCATTTTTTGATTGCTCAGCATTAAAAACACTTTCCACACACAGTTGTTGACAAAAACTGCTACTTTATACATTATATACATCAGCAAAACTATGAAAATGTACTTCATATTGTGTGAGACGATACTTTGACACAAGTGTCCTCAATGGATCTCCAGATCAATGCAAAAAAAACCCAAAAAAAAGCTGACGCCGTGGTTGGTGGGTTCCCTTGAGGTGGAAAAGGTGGTCAACCCTGCGGCGGTGGGCCTCCAGCTGCTAGCCTCTCCCAAAACTCCCTCCACCTCCTACGTCTCTCATTGGCCAGTCCTGGAGTCAACGCTGGCCCGGACTCCCAACCCCCCTCCAGGGTTCTAGACACTGGTCCAGCCTTCTTGGTCCGGCACGTCCGACTTATGGCCCTGAGGAACTGTCATGGATTTCCTGTCGCCAAATCGTGGACCAGGATCTGCTTCATCAACTTTTACTGGGACCACCTGGTAAGGCCAAGTGGAATGCCAGGAGGTTCCTGTTAAAGGGGGGTACTGTTTGGGTACGGCAGTGACCCTAGAGTTTTTTTGTGTTGTCTTTTTTGTCAATTGAGGAAGAGGTGGCCCAGGTACTCGTCAGGGGTAAACACAGCTGGGGGTGGTCTTCTTAAGGTGGACAAATTAGGCTTCAGCACCTGCCCAACGGGTCTTTTGTCACCTGTGTAGTAACCTAAATTGAGATGCCTTGGTACCTTCTAAAGCTCTAAATTTACCTTTTCTTGCAACCCGTACTAAACACAGTGGAAGGAAGAGCACTTGACCTCGGTGTGCATGTGACAGCTGAATCAGTTCCCTTTTCTCATTTTGAGCTTCACATTTTTAAAGACAGTGGTCTGTGATGCAGCTTTTTAGGCAGACGCCTTTAATGAACTGGGGGTCTGGTGTTCTGTGAAAAAGATTTTTTTGTTACACTTGGATCTGTAGAGTCCAACAAGAATGTTGAACCTGAACTAAAATGGCGTCGCATGCTCACATCATTGATACTGCTGACTTGTCTCCCAAAGGCTCCAGCTTACAATTCCTCGTAGTGTCCTTTATCAAGACAATGCAGGGCGCCTACAGACATTGAAATGTAAATTATATTCTACGACAGTATTAGTCACTTAGTAAAAAGAACAACTGAATCAAGACAAACTTACCCAATTATTCCCAATGGAAAAAGGAGAATAACAGCACCAAACAGGAAGGAGAAGCCTTTCATGAAGTGCAGCGTAGCTGGATAGAGGTTATTGAAAATAGAATAGGAAGCCAAAAGCAAGAGAGTCTCAAATGAGCCAAGAACAGAAAACAAGGCACCTAGAAAAAGAGTAAGAGTCGTTTTAGACAGACCGTCCAACCAGGTTTCCATTTACATGAGGACAAATGAAACATTTTGTTTATCTGCTGCGCTGCTGTTTTGGAATCTGTGACTCACCTTGCTCTGATGGATTCACCATCTTGGACATTTTGGACTTGAGAACAGGTGTGGGGACAACGTACAAGAGAGACAGGACATAACCTGATGACAGATAAACGATACTGGTGAAACCGGCAACATTACAGGCGTGATACTATATGTACTTGGATGCAACACAAATCTTAAATATTTGCATTCATCTTTTCTCATCCAAGAACAACTAATCTTCTTATTCTCTCACCTGTGAAAATAAGAGCTGTGGTATTGGCCACAGAGAAGACCACCATCCCTGAAATGGTGGATATCAAACCAATGACAATGAGCCAGGGTTCCGAGATCCAGCTTTGCAGCACTTTCAGGGCCAGGAGGCTGACAAGGTAGCTCATGTTCTGGAGGGCTGACCCATAACCAACGAGATCTGGTCCCCAGCACAGAGGCGAACTCAACTCATACAACACGAACAGTGATGAGACGCCAGAGTATGTGATCGTTATGAGGATCTCGCTCAGCATGTAAAGCCACAGGTTGCTTCTGTGAAATCTTCCTCTCTGGCCACTTCTCGTGCCTCCTGTTGAGAGGAGCTGCCAACAGGCTCTATAGTTGTTGATGTTGAAGAGCTTTGCGCTGGACTTTGGCACGACTGACTCACAGATGAAGAGGTAGACGTAGAGTATTGAAGTCAGGTGAAGGGCCAGGATAAACCAGTATGGTATAATGTATCTAAACATACAGATGGAGATAAAAGGTTGTGATTAGTTCTTTGTTCTGACAAAAATGATTGTAGAATGATTGTAGAATCACAAAAATGGCGTACCCCTGTGCTTTTAGCCACCTCCCTCCAATGACGCTGGCTAACATTCCTGAAATCCCCAGAGAAGCTTCCAAGATAGTGGCTCTTAAAGTGAGCGACTTTGCATCGACGATGTCAGTCATGTATGAATAGGAGATAGCCATGAGTATGGTGGTGTCACCAAATAGTCCGCTGATGACCTTCCCGATCACAAAGTAGAACACGGGTAGTCTCAGGTATATTGCCAGTACTGAAAGTATTGTTTGGAGTGTAAAGCCAAGATTACAGAGGAGAAGCACAGGCCTCCTTCCTGCCTCATCACTCCATGACCCAAGGAGAGGCACCGACAGCAGCCCCACAGAAAAAACCCCAAGATTCATGTAGAGGTTCCAATGAGCCGACAAGGTTTCCACCTCCTGCAAAACAGGAGCAAATGTAATGAGCCCAATGGAACATTTGACACAAGAAATAAGGCACATCTTTTAGTCAGCTAAAACATTTACTTTGAAAGGGACAAAAACAAAGTTGCTCTGATGATGGAGTGTCAGGGTCTTAGAGACAAGTAAAAATGTAAATAGGTGATAATGATATAATTACATTTCAAACTTTGTCTCCCATATTTAAGGATTCCTGATCAACAGGAATGTAGGTATGCTCGTCAAATCTAGTTTTTAGGCACCTCCTTTTGGCACCCCTATCGCTTCTATTGTGAAAATTGAGTGTTACTTACCTAGTAGCGCCCACGACAAAGAAATAATTATATTTTAAAAATGCACAAGTTTGACAACAAAATGCGTCACCGTGTCCAGTAGGTTCTCGTACCTGCTCCAGAGGGTCGATGGGCAGCGACGCGTATGCTACACCCGGACGTCTTGGAGCCGTTGTAGCCGACCTCCGCGGTGAGGACCTCATAGATGTACTGCGTGGACAGCGGGGAAGCCATAATCACCCCCACATTGGTGAAAAATACCAGCGGCTCCACCGTGACAAGCGAACATAACTTGTAAGGCGGTGGTTTGAAGCAGGTGGGCTTCGCCTGCTGTTGCTCGTGCTTGCCCGCCGCCGTCCCGCCGTCGTCGTCACCTGTCGTCGCGAGAGCCTCGCGGCCGAGGGTGCTCGCGCTGTCCAGCTCGTTCATGTCGACCCGACAACCTGCGGTAGCGCAGCAGGAAACGCACTAAGCTCAAGGGTGCTGGCGCGTCTCTGCTAGAGATGTTTTTCATTTAGCTGAACAAGCAAGTGTAGTCCACGCAGGACACGCACACACACACACACACACCTACAGTCAAATTATCCTCAGTGGGGCCCCGGCTCTGTTTACTGGACCCAACAATGCTGACATTGACAAAGTTAGTGCTCGATTTCTGTCCCTGCTTCACGTATTCGCAGGGTCCATCATCTCCTGCCCCATGTGCTAACAGGGAAAATGACTGGTTTTTATGACGTGCCAAAATGCACTGCTAAACATAACCACATAGCAAACCCAAAAATGTATAATTAATAAAAAATATTTTTTTTAAAAAGTCAATAGGTTCAAGATATTTATTAAGTATCGTGTAAGAGTGTTTGCTGACCTAAAGGTTCAAAGAGTGAAGATAATTGCTTTGCAAATTTGATTTGCAGACATGTTACAGTTCAGCAAACAGGCCTAATAAAAGCCGATAGATCCACAGATCCTGAGACATGAAACATTAGTTGAACTTGTTATATCTCAAGATTGTAAGTAAACCTTTTAATTACAAAAATAATCATGTAATTTCAAAAATAATTTTCCTTTGATTGAATTTTAGTGACAGAAATAGAACATTTACCAGGAATTTTCCATTTAGCCAGACCAGGAACAGATTGAGTGTTTTAGTTTATTGTATCGTCATCATCACTCTCTTCCTTTATTTCAAAGAGTCCAGAAGATACAAGGGCACTTGTCCTTCCCCAGATGGCACTCGAACAACGTTATATTAAATTGTTAAAATAACCTATGTTTATAAGAATATGATGATGGAACATCAAAGCAACATTGAGCACCAAATAGTTGAAGCCAAGTTGTTAGCTCACCACAAATTCGACATTAACTCATAAACATTTTTAAAGAATTTTTAAGTTATAAATCTATATTACTTATTAACTAAGTTTCAGTTGAAATAGATAAATTATGCATGTTGAGAAACATAATGGAAAGATGTTGCTGTTGTAATGTTGGCTGGATTTGCAAAATCAAAACCAAAATCAACAGTTATTCAACACTGGAACCTGACGTTGACTCAGCAGGGAACTAAGATTAAGATGTCAGCTGGGTCCCCTTTTTATTTATGGTGCGTCCCCAGTGCCAAAACATAAACAACAACCAGCAAAAGCACCTGCGCACCACTTATGTGCACCTGTTAGCAAAAAGTGCGACACATAAGGCTTATCGAACAAATCACTTTTTAAATGCATTTGTTACACAACACAAGGTAGAATCTTACTTTTCGTTTCAGTGGGAACCGTGCAGCCTCCCGTTCTCCCATTGGTTGCTTGCTAGCATCGTTAGCGTGCTTTGTGGCACTGCGACACGAAATATTTTTGACACAGTTACAGTCTCTCTATCACCGGTTAGTCGTTGTTCAGTGAA